>CAUYLG010025446.1:0-20816 GCA_963573385.1 Cacajao melanocephalus
TGTCTAGCTTGTTTGGCTCACCACAATGTTTTGGAGGTTTATCCATGTTGCTGTAAGTATCAGTTATTTGCTCCTTTTTATAACGAAATAGTATTTTATTGCATTGAATATACTACATTTGATTTATCTATTTTTCTACTGATAGGTATTTGGGTTGACATTATTTAAAAGTTACTTTTAGAGAAGCCTCAGAAAGACCACCACCCAACTACAACCATCTGATCTTTGACAAACCTGACAAAAACAAGCAATGGGAAAGGATTCCTTATTTAATAAATGGTGTTGGGAAAACTGGCTAGCTATATGCAGAAAGCTGACTGGATCCCTTCCTTATACCTTATACAAAAATTGACTCTAGATGGAGTAAAGATTTAAATGTAAGACCTAACACCACAAAAACCCTAGAAGAAAACCTAGGCAATACCATTCAGGACATAGGCATGGGCAAGGACTTCATGACTAAAACACCAAAAGCAATGGCCAACAAAAGCCAAAAGAGACAAATGGGATCTAATTAAACTTAAGAACTTCTGCACAGCAGAAGAAACTATCAACAGAGTGAACGGGCAACCAACAGCATGGGAAAAAATGTTTGCAATGTACCCATCTGACAAAGAGCTAATACCCAGAATCTACAGAGAACTTAAACAAATTTACAAGAAAAAAACAAACAACCCCATCAAAAAGTAGGTGAAGGACATGAACAGACACTTTTCAAAAGAAGACATTTATGCAGCCAACAAACATATGAAAAAAAGGTCATCATCACCGGTCATTAGAGATGCAAATCAAAAGCACATGGAGATACCACCTCATGCCAGTTACAACGGTGATCATCAAATCAGGAGACAACAGATGCTGGATGTGGAAAAATAGGAATGCTTTCACACTGTTGGTGGGAGTATACATTAGTTCAACCATTGTAGAAGACAGTGTGGCCATTCCTCAAGGATCTAGAACCAGAAATACCATTTGACCCAGAAGGATCATTACTGGGTATATACCCAAAGGATTATAAATCATTCTATTATAAAGACACATGCACATGTATGTTTATTGCGGCACTGTTAATAATAGCAAAGACTTGGAACCAATCCAAATGCCCATCAATGATAGAATGGATAAAGAAAATGTGGCACGTATACACCATGGAATACTATGCAGCCATAAAAAAGGATGAGTTCATGTCCTTTGAAGGGACATGGATGAAACTGGAAACCGTCATCTTCAGCAAACTGACGCAAGAACAGAAAACCAAACACCGCATGTTCTTACTCATAAGTGGATGTTGAACAATGAGAACACACAGACACAAGGAGGGTAACATCACACACTGAGGCCTGGGGTTGGGGGCACTAGGGGAGTAATATCAGGGAGTGGGGGGACTGGGGAAGGATAGCATTAGGAGAAATACCTAATGTAGATGACGGGGCGATGGATGCAGCAAACCACCACCATGGCACATGTATACCTATGTAACAAACCTGCATGATCTGCACATGTACCCCAGAACCTAAAGTATAATAAATAAATTAAAAATAAATAAATAAAATAAAAAAGATTTTTAAAAATTAAAATAAAAGTAAAGTTACTTTTAAACATTTGTGAACAAGTCTTTGTGCGAACATAAGTTTTCATTTCCTTCAGACAAATAATGGAATTGATGAGTCATAGGTAAATATATATTTAACTCATAAAGAAATTGTTAAACTGTTTTTCAAAGTAATAGTATCATTTCATATTCCCACTAGCACTACATAAAAGTTGTAGTTGCTATGCACCCTGATCAACACTTAGTACTGTCTTTTAAATTTTTGGCCATTCTAGCGGGTATCTCATGGTACTTCATAACGGTTTTAATTTCCTCTGCCCCGATGACTAATGATATTAAGTATATAAGCACTTACTGACTATTCACATATCTTCTCCAGTGAAATATCTTTCCAAATCTTTTACCCATTACTGAAAATTGAGTTGTCTGTTATTGAGTTATAATGGTTCTTTATAGGCAAACTATACATACACACGAGTGTGTGTATTTTTTTTTTTAAACAGAGTCTTCCTCTATCATGCAGGCTGGAGTGCAGTGGCATGATCACAGTTCACTGTATCCTAGAACTCCTGGGCTCAAGCAGTCCTCCTGCCTCAGCCTTCTGAGTTGCTGAGATAACAGGCATGTGCCCTGGCAAAGATCATTTCATAATTTTTTGAAGAGATGGCAAAGTTCATTTCACAATTTTTTGTAGGGATGGCATCTCATTGTTTTGCCCAGGCTGTTCCTGAATTCTTGGCCTCAAGTGATCCTCTCACTTTGGCTCCTCAAAGTGTTGGGATTATAGGCGTGAGCCCCTGTACCTGGCCCTTTATATATTCTCGATACATATCCTTGTTCCTGTATGTTCAGTGCACATATACAAACACACACACACAATATACATGTATGTGTGTATGCATTTAATTTATTTATTAACTTATCCCAGTCTGTGGCTTACTTTTTCATTTTTAAATTGTGTCTTTTAAGGAAGTCTAATTTATCACTTTGTTATAAAAATTCATGCTGGACACAGTGGCTCATGCCTGTAATGCCAGCATTTTGGGAGACCAAAATGGGAGGACTGCTTGAGCCCAAGAGTTCAAGACCAGCCTAAGCAACACGATGAGACCCATCTCTTAAATAAAACAAAATAACCAGGTGTGGTGGCATGCACCTGTAGTTTTAGCTACTTGGGAGGCTGAAGTGGGAGAACTGTTTGACCCCAGGAGGTCAAGGCTGCAGTGAGCCATGATTTTACCAATGCTCTCCAGCAAGAGAGCATTGTCTGGGAGACAGATCAAGACCCTGTCTCAAGAAAAAAAAAAAATTCATGCCTTTTGCTTCCTATCTAAAAAGCCTCTGCCTGATTTAAGATTGCTAAGATTTTCTCCAATTTTTCTTCTTAATGTGTTATTGTTTTGCTTTTATATTAGGTCTATGATATCTTGTAAATTAATTTTCATGTATGATGTGTGGTGAGGATGGAGTTTCCATTTTTTTTTTTCTAAATGGATCATGCATTGTTTTAACACCATATGCCAATACCACACTTCTCTTATTACTGTATGATAAGTCTTCAAACTAGGTGGTGTGAGTTCTCTAACTCTCTATCAATTGTTTTTCCTCTGCAATTCCATGTAAATTTTATAATCGGCTTGTCAGTTTCTAATAGAAAGCCCACTGGGTTTAATTTAGAATTGCTTTGAATCTATAATTTGTGGAGAACTGACATCTTAACAAAATTGACTTGTCTGATCCCTGAACATGTATCTCTGTATTCATTCGGATTTTTACTTTCTCTCAGTAATATACTGTAGTTTTCAGTACACGGGTCTTAAAATTGTTAAATTTACTTCTAGGCATTTCATGGTTTTTTTTTTTTTGGTATTGTAAGTGATACTGGGTTTTAAATTTCAGGTTCTAGTTATTTGTTTTTATAGTATAGACATATAATTTATCTTTGAATACTGGCCCTGTATTCTGTGACCTTGCTAAACCCATTTATTAATCCTAGTAGCTTTTACAAATTTCCTACAATCTCTTGATATATATTATCACATCCACTATGAAGAAAGACATATTTTATTCCTTCCTTTTCTATGTGCCTATTTATTTGTCTCTGTATTTATTGCCTTAATGCCTAAAACTTCCAACATATATTAAAAAGAAAGTGTAAGCGTAGACATCTTCGCTTTGTTCACTGCTGATCTAGAATTCTAGAATATGAGTTCTAGATTGCCTAGAAATACACAGAATAATTTAGCAATATGGTTTTTATGGTTAAAGATACATAAAGTTTTAATGTGCTAAATGAATCCATAGACATAGAATGACTACCATGAATTCATTACATTTTTGGTAGATTTTTAAATGTTAGAAATTATGTCTAATGATACAAATATAAAGCAATTTCAGAAGCTTATATCCTACAGTGGACCTTGCTAAACTCATTTGATCTTTTATCTTTGTTTAAATGCATCATAGAGTGGGGTTTGAGGGAGTATTGCTTACTACACAAAATTGAAAGGAAATCGAAGGTAACAGTTAATGTATAAAATGCATAAAAATTGAAAACAGTAGCCGAGCTCAAAGTAAAAGGTAAATTAGAATTCAGATTCATTTAAGCCATAAATTATTTAAACTTGAGAATGATATTGTTGATCCTTTAGTTTAACATTTTTTCTAACAGAAATGAAATTCATTTTCTCTAAAAGACAAGTGCTACCCAGACTGCAATTCGGGAAGAAAGAATGATGATTTTAGAAACTGTCTGCTAGCCAAAGATTAGACACTATTGATGATATTTCCAGAGATGAATGGAAGTGTCTTAAGAAAGACCCTGTGAGAGATTTTAAAGCATAAAATTATTTTTAAATAACTCAGATTATTACAGATTACATAATAAACTAGTCATATATTATAATGAATCAAAACTTTAATATAATTTGTAAATTTCTCCCTATCTCCAGAAAAGTCCCTAATTCCAAACCAGAATTATTTGTGAAGATAAAATTAAAAAGAATAAACGCATTTATAATCGAAGTTTCAGAGGAAGTAAAAATTGTTCCATACTGCATAAGAAACTTGCATTTTAAATCATGAAGGCACAGTTGCTCAAAATCACAGCTTGGCTTTCTCAATTTGCCCTACAATTTAACATAATTTGCTATTTGTTCAATATTGCTTCGCATTCAAAATCACTCTATAGTCTTAGGAAGTAGAAATGGTTTATAATTGCACATAAGACAGACAATTCATCTCATGAAATACACTGACTTTTAAAAGTGTTATGTTTAAGTACATGTATCTCTTCATTCAGGCAGCTATTTCGAGCAGTGTGATAGCACCCAGCTCCACACATCTTTAAAGCTTTGTAATCCAGTAAATTTAAAGCACAGATTTGCAATAATAGAATATCATCCTGATAAGTATGATCCAGAGGGAAAGCACACAGAAGTGGAACCAAGCAACTGGCCCCTGCCTCATTTTCCTCATGTGAAGATTAGTATTTAACCCCATGTGTCTGAAGGAGTGACAAAAGAAATAAAATGTGGTACATACATGAAAGAACTTGAATGCCCTATTGTTATTATAATGAAACCGATAAATTCTCCCATACTGAAAAATCTGTAACATTCAAATTACCTTCCTATATGTTCTTAAGTGTCTAGTTTAGTCTGGTTTATTTTTAAGCTGTCTTTATAAGCATGTCCTATAAGATTATATATACAACCAGCATAAAGAGAATTCAGCAGAAAATGTAAAATTTAAAGTAAGGTTATTATTTCAGTTATGAATTCAGAGTATGGGTATGCTGTGATAGTACAACTTAGGAGTTAAAAGGGTAAGTAAAAGGGAAAACCAACTTTGATGGTTTTCCACCAGGACAAATCCACCAGACTATAAATACCACTTACTGATTCTGTGACCTTGGATGTATTAATATTTCTAAGCCTTAGTTTCCATATTTAAAAAATGAGTATACTAACCATAATAAATAAATATTATATAATCCATAAAAAACTTAACTAAGTACTAAGTACCTGGTGCTTATTGAGTGTTTAATAAATGTACACTGTTGTTTTAATCTAGACAAGGCCAAATGCATTTAAAAGTACCTACTGTAAATTGATCTGAAACTTTGGTGGCAACACCAATAGATAATGTATCAGCCATTCACTAGTAAGCAAGGAACATTAAATTGAAAAGAAAACAGATGCCATTTCCTAACTATTCAGTTAATAATAAAATAATAAATTAAAATAACAAAATTTAATAGTGCTGCAGCCATGGTGAAAATGCATCTTTATACATTGCTTACTGATTACAATGCACGTTGTTACGGTATCTTTGCTGGGCAATCTGAGAGCAGGTAATAAACAGGACAAGATGATTTTTAAAAAAGCACTTAATGTACACACTGTCACAATTCCCTTTTATTTGATCACAGTACTGAAAATAGAGTTGATTTTTTTATGAGTCTACCATAAGAAAAAGATAAAATCCTTAATCTAAAGTGTGCTCCAAAACCAAAATTTCTGTTTCCACTGAAACATTAAAGTATAAATCCATAAAATCACTTTAATTGCATTTTTAAAACATTCAAAAATACAATAGCAATAATCAGTTTTAAATATGTTTGGCCAAATCAATTGATATATCTGCACAACTATGATTCATATCTTATATATTATCTCAAACTGAAATGACAACACGTGTTGAATCAACCTGTTTGTAAACTTCAATTTTGAGAATATTTTTTTCACATTCTAAACTCTTCTTTGGTCAACAAAGAAAAATAATGTGTGACAGTGAAAGTAATAGTGTGATCTTTTTATCTTTTAGCTATACTTAACAGAAATCAAATCTAATGAATACTTAAATTAAAAATTAAGTATTTTTTCTAAGCTTATCATTGCCAAATAATATAATACCGAACCTAAAATCTACAATTAAGGTTTATGTTTTTAGCACGGTTTTTTATTGTGTTAAAATTACCTTGGACAAAATTACCACTAGAAAGAAGGAATAAATACTAGTGTTCTATACCAATGTGAGATGACTATAGCTAACAATAATAAACAGTTTGAAATAGCTAGAAGGAGAACACTGAATGTTCCCAACATAAAGAAATGATAAGGCTTGAGATCATAGATATGCTAATTACCATGATATGATCACTATACATTACATATTGAAACATAATTATGTACCACTTCAATATGTGCAATTGTTATGTGAATCAAAATTTTTGATCTGGTTTTAATGTGCATTAAATTAATTTCACTAAGAACTGCCCTCTCTCCCCTTCATGCTAAGATACAATACAAGGCAGACACATCAATTATTCCTTTTCTTTTCATTTATTATCAGGCCAAGAAATATCAATGTACTGCCCTTTGGAGTTTAGGTATCTAGATTATGTGGGATTCATTTCATTAGTTTATTTTGTAAGCTGTCAAATGAAAGTTAAACAACAATTAAACAGCATTTACAATTCACTAAATTGAAGTCATAAAGATCCTACATGTTCCATGTAAATGACGAGGTTATAAAAAAATGATAATTTATGAATGCCTTGGTTTTCAGACATAGTTGTTCTAATAAAATTGATATACTAATCAAAAATGGCGCTTATTTAATGTTTCAATTTAAAAACTCTCAATGTAAAATTAAGTTTCAGTAAAAATGAAAAAGCTGATGGTGGAGTTAAGATGGCAGAGAGGAGATAGGGCTGACATGTGGCTCCCACTTGGACAGACAGAACAGTGTGTGGAAACTCACAATGTGAACTTTTAGTCCAAGAACCACAAGAGTATACTAGGAAAATTGAAAGAATTCACAGATCCTTCAAAAGAAGTGGTAGGCCACTGCAAATTCTACAAGACATGCCAAAAATTCTGGTGCTCTCTGCAAAGTGCTACCTCCTGGCTGGAGGTCAATCAGTTTAGGAAATTACAGCAACTCATGACAGAACAGTCCTGTTCAAAGGAAAGAGAAGACAATAGCTAATTCCACTGCCCGCAACATCCTGGCTAACCAATGGTCCTCAGTGTGTCTACGTGACAACTTTACTGCTGGCATATCTGGCATTCAAGAAAGCCAGCATACTCAACATATCTAAAACCAGGGATTCTCACACAGTCTATGTCATACCCCTGCCACCTCCACCAGAGCACGTGCTATTATCCACAGCTGGGAGACCTGAAGAAGGATCACATCACAGGACTCTTCACAGATATTTCCCAGCACTAGCACAGAACCTAGTTGCCCTGCTAGAAGTCTAAACCCAGAGGAGCAATAACAATCAATGAAGTTTGGCTCAGAGGAAGCCCCATCCCTAGGGGAAGAGGAAATGCATCATATCAAGGGATCATCTGTGGGACAAAAGAATCTGAACAGTAGCCCTTGAGTTCCAGATTTTTCCACTGAAATAGGCTACTCAAATGAGAAGCAATCAGAAAAATAATTCTGGTAATATGACAAAACAAGATTCTATAACATGTGCAAAAGATCAAAACCAAGAAGAAATCTCTGATTTGCCAGGTAAAGAATTCAGAAAGTTGATTATTAAACTTACTGAAGGAGATACCAGGGAGAGATGAAAAACAATTTAAAGAAATTAAGAAAAAAAATACAGGATATGGATGAAAAAATGCTCCAGAGAAACAGATACCATAAAGAAAAAACAATTACAACTTCTGGAAATGAAAGACACACTTAGGGAAATACAAAATCCACTGGAAAATTTCAACAACAGAACTGAATAAGTAGAGGAAAGAACTTCAGAGCTCAAAGTCGAGGTCTTCAAATTAACCCAATCAGACAGAGACAAAGAAAAAGAATTTTGAAAGAATGAACAAAGCCTCCAAAAAATTTAGGATTATGTTAAACAGCCAAACCTAAGAACAACTGGTGTTTCTGAGGAAGAAGAGAAATCTAAAAGTTTGAAAAACATATTTGAAGGAATAACCAAGGAAATCTTCCCTGACCTCAGTAGATAGCTATACATCCAAAAACAAGAAGCTCAAAGAACACTAGGGAAAGTTATTGCAAAAAGATCATCACTCCGGCATGTAGTCATTAGGTTATCTAAAGAAAGACCCTTAAGAGCTGCGAAGCAAAAGCCAGTGGTAACCTATAAAGGAAAACCTACCAAGTTAACAGAAGATTTCTCAGAAGAAACCCTACAAGCCAAAGGGATTAGGATCCTACCTTTAGCTTCCTTAAACAAAATAACTGCAAACCAAGAATTCTGTATCCAGCAAAACCAAGCTTCAAAAATGGAGAGACAAATAATATTTTAAATGCTGAGAGAACTCAATACCACACCAGCACTACAAGAAATGCTAAAAAGGAGATGTAAATCTTGAAACAACCCTTGAAATGCACCAAAAAAAGAACCTCCTTGAAGCATAAATCTCATGGGGCCTATAAAACAGTAACACAATGATGAAAAAAAAGAAAGTATTCTCTGGGAGGCTGAGGTGGGTGGATTACTAAGTCAGGAGTACAAGACCAGCCTGGTCAAGATGGTGAAACCCCATCTCTACTAAAACTACAAAAATTAGCTGGGTGTGGTAGCAGGTGCCTATAATCCCAGCTACTCAGGAGGCTGAGGCAGGAGAATCACTTGAACCTGGGCAGCAGAGGTGTCAGTTGTAATATCTCCCATTTTGTTTCTTATCGAGATTATTGGGATTTTCTCTCTTCTTTTCTCGGTTAACGTTGCTAATGATCTATCAATTTTGTTTATCTTTTCAAAGAACCAGCTTTTCCTTTCATTTATCTTTTGTATTTTTGTTGTTGTTTCATTTTCAATTTCATTTATTTCTGCTCTGATTTTGGTTATTTCCTTTCTTCTGCTGGGTTTGGGTTTGGTTTGTCCTTGTTTCTCTAGTTCCTTGAGGTGTGACCTTAGATTATCAGTTTGTGCTCTTTCAGTCTTTTTAATGTAGGTGCTTAGGGCCATCAACTTTCCTCTTCACACCACCTTTGCTTTATCCCAGAGGTTTTGGTAAGTTGGGTCACAACTGTCATTCAGTTCAAAGAATTTTTAAATTTCCATCTTGATTTCATTTTTGACCCAATGATCATTCATTGTTCTCCAGTAAATAGCTAGGTGTGGAATTGCTGGCTGGCATAAGTGTATGCCTAACTTTGTAAAAACCTACCAGACTGTTTTGAAAAGTGGTTGTGCTATTTTGCATTGTGATCAGCAAATAAATGTGAATGTCAGTCCATATGTATGCCAATGCATAATGGTATCAGTCTTTTGAATTTCAGCCTTTTTAACAGGTGTACAGTGGAACTTCATTGTGGATTTAATTTACCTGCCCCTAATAATTAATAATGTTAAGCAGCATTTCATGTTTAATGGTATATCTCCTTTGGTGAACTGTCTCTTTAAGTGACTTGCACATTTTAAGAGGATTTGCACGTTTAAAAACTCCATTATATAGTTATTCTAATAATCTTATTGAATTGCAAGAGTTCTTTATCAGAAAATTGTTTTACAGATATTCATTTGGTGGCTTGTTTTTTCATTCTTAAGGATATTTTTTAACGAATGTTTTAACTTTTGATGCAGTTTATCATTATTTCCTTTTACACTTTTTGCTTTTGTGCCCTAAAGAAATCTTTAAATGGTTAAATTTCATTTTTTTATTCATTTGGGGGTATATATGCAGATTTGTTACATGGATATATTATGTAGTGGTGGGATTTAAGCTTCTAGCATACTCACCACCTTAACAGGAAACACTGTGCCCAAAATAGATAATTTTTCAACCTTCATCCTCTTCCAATCCTCCTCTTTTAGAGTCCTCAGTATCTGTTACCTACAGTTTCCCTCTGCATGTCCATGGATACCCATGTTTAGCTCCCACTTATATATGATTACATGAGGTATTCGGTTTTCTATTTCTGAGTTATTTTACTAAACCTAAAGTTATAAAGATTTTTGCCTGTTTTCTAGAAATCTTAGTGTTCTAGCTGCTGCAATTAAGTCTTGTGATAAATTTTAAGTTAATTTTTATGTATACTGTGAGATGAAGGTCAAGGCATTTTTTGGTTTGCTTTTGTTTCCATTTTGTTTTCAATGAGACTATCTAATTTTTCCAGCATCACTTGTTGAGCAGACTATAATTTCCTCCACTGAATTACCTTGGTACCTTTATTTAAAAATTCAATTATTTATACCTGTGCAGGTCTATATTGCAACTTCCTATTCTGATCCATTAATCTATATTACTATTCTTATGCCTCAACCAGACTGCCTTGATTAGTGATGCTTTCAGGCAGGGAAAGTACTCCAAATTTTCTTTTAACAATATCTACAAAATAATCTGCTAAAATTTTTACTAGGGTTATGTTTAATTTACAGACTAATTTAGGGAAAATTGAAATCTTAACAATATTGAATATTATGGTACATTGAACATGGGCTACTTCCCTCGTTGAAATTGTCTTTACATTCTGTCAGCAATATTTTGTTAAGTATGGAAGTCTGCAATATACTGTTAGATTTAAGTATTTAATCTTTTGGATGCTGTCATCAATGTTATTTTCAATCTTAATTTTCAATTATTTATGTTGATAGCATATAGATTCTGATTTCTGCACATCAACTTCATCTCCTGTAACCTGACTGGACTCAGTTATCAGTTCAGGTAGCATCTTTTGTAGATACATTAGAGTGGACACCGCTGCGGCCGCCATGTAGTAGATGGTGAAGGCGCTGCAGGGCCGCGAGTACAGCCTGCAGGTGCCGGAGGACGAGCTGGTGTCCACGCTGAAGCAGCTGGTCTCAGAGAACTGAATGTTCCCATGTGCCAGCAGCGGCTGCTCTTCAAGGGCAAGGCAATGGCAGACGGGAAATGACTCTTGGATTATAGCATTGGGCCCAACTCCAAGCTCAACCTAGTGGTCAAACCCCTGGAGAAGGTGCTACTAGAAGAAGGCGTTGGCCGGAGACTGGCTGACTCCCTACCCCCGCAGGTCTGGCAGCTGATCTCCAAAGTCTTGGCCCACCACTTCAGAGCGGCAGATACTAGCAGGGTCCTGGAACAGCTACAGAGGGATTATGAGAGGTCCCCGAGCTGCCTGACGCTGGACAACATCGAACAGTTGGCCAGCCGCTTCCTGAACCCAAAAGTGACTGAGACGATGGAGAAGGGCTTGTCCAAATAGCATTATCAGAGCACGGGGAGGTGCCTAATGCCAGGCTGCGGCTGAATGTCACACGACATGTGTTCTCCTATTGCAGTTGGGCTCATAGTAATAATAGCTGGCAGGTACCTGGCTCTGGCTGGGTGCTAGGCACCACTCACAGCTTGACCTGGGTTTGCTTCCACACCCTTGGAAGAGGTGAGCCAGCACAGCGGAGGTGATGCAGTGGCGAAGCCCCAGTTGGGAGTCTAGCAGCTTCTGAAAGGCCTTGATGTGACAAGGAGGAAGGGGCTGCTTGGAGAGCTGAGCTCTCTTGTGTCATATTTAGCCCATTGAGAATATACACTCAAGCAACTCCCTACCAAGCCTGAAAGGGGAAGCAGTTGTCACCTGACCTCTGGCGGGTCCAGCATAACCCTCAGCTCACTGTTGCAGGAGGCCAAGTTGCAGCCAGCCGTAGATCCCCCAGCTGCTACAGCTAGTGTGCGTTCTACAAATGGAAAAGCAGTTTGGGGCCAGGGAGTGAGAAAGTCACCCCAGCTCTGTGTTGCGACTTCGGGCAAGTCTCAGTGACACTTTGGTCCCCAGCCACAGACTCTATACAGTGAGGGCCACTTCCTGATCTGAGTCACTGTCCTCCTTCCTTACCCCAGCCCAGGGTGGGGAGTGTTAACAGTGCTCTTCTCCCTTCTGTTCAGTAAACAAACTGAAGCCAAAAGCAAAGCATGGCCAAGTGTGACCCAGAGATGGGTGTCCTGGCCTTTGGTGACACCGTTCTTCTCTGGGGCACCCTGTCTGCTTGTCTCCTCCTCCAGGAAGCATTAGGGCTGATGGGTGACTCAACAAGGCAGTATCAGAGCTGGGACTGGTGCAGGCATTCATCCTCATCCCCAGCGCTTGCCTCCGTGTGGAAGACGAACACATCCCAGCCACCTGTGTACAGGGGCTCACTTCGTGTGCTCCTGTTGCCTGAGAGGAAACCTTGGGGTGCCAAGGCAAGGACAGAAGCATGGACTGGGTTCTAGTTCCTCCTCCACCCTGCCCTGCGCGTGGGCACTAGAGGACATCAAAGCGCCTGCTCCTTGGAGGAGGCCCCCAAGGGTGGTAGAGGCTGGAAGGAAGCCACAGGCAGGAAGACACTGCTCCAGCCTCTTCACCCTCACCAAGGGAGCAGCTCAGTGTGGTCAGGGCTGCACGTGCCGGAGACCCTCCTGCCTGGGCCTTATGGGCCAAATATTGGGTCCCCAGGCTGGAAATATGGACAGAGGCCCAATGGGTGAAGGCTTTGAAGAGCACACAAAAGCCCCTGGCCACCCACAAGAGCTGGAAAGCCATGTATATGGCTTCAAAGCCATATATGGAGAGACACACTTGTTAGCATGTGCGGCCTGCAGCTCAGGTGAAACATTTACCAGTGTTCTTGTTTGGTGCCAGGAAATTAATTTTGGAAAGTGAAATAACATTAAAGGTGAATGTGAAACTTCTACTTTTATCCAAAGGAGCTATATTAGCTAGGCTGCTTCCGGTATCCAATAATTGGCTTAAAAATAAAGGCAATTTGTTGAATCAGTAAAGGAAATTTCTTGGCTTATGAAAGGAAAAGTCCAGTGGTGTTGGCATTGGCAGCAGGTGAGCAATTTCACCCGGTGTCTTCCTGCCTCCCTCTTTGTTCGTATCTGCTTCATCCCAGGCCATCACCTCTAAGGATGAAAAGATGGCTGCCTGCAGCTTGCACGGAATCCCTGCCTCACTGTCAGATAAGCGCATTCTCTGTGTAGCATAGCTGCTGTCTCAGATGCCCCAGCAAATAAACACTCTTCTCATCGGTTAAAAAAAAAAAAAAAAAGAGATTTTCTACATAGTCATCTGTGTGTAAATGACCATGTTGTCTGTGAATAGTTGTACTTCTTCCTTTTCATTCTATGGGCTTTCCATTAGTTATTACAAGCTCAGTGAACTAGCTATAGCCTCTGGTACAATCTTGAATGGAAGTGGTGAGGGTAGAGATATTTGCATTGTTTTTAATACCAAGAGAAAAGCATTAGGTCTTTCACCATTAAGTACATTATTAGCTGTAGGTTTCACTTAGATACTATTTATCTCATTGAGGAAGTTCCCTTCTATTTCAAGTTTCCTGAGAGCTTCTTTTTTTAAAAAAAAATTACATCTGTTGAGATAAACAAATAACTTTTACTTTTATCCTATTAGTGTGAAAAATTCCATTGGCTGATTTGTAAACGTAAAATCAAACAATAAATGTAAACTGGCCATTGGATTTATAATCTAATTTGGATTTTTTTATCTACATTCATGAGGAATATTGGTTTGTGACAGTTTGTATTTTAATGCCTTTTAAAAGTTATATTATCATAGCAACATTGGCTTCATAAAAAGTAGTTGAGAGGTATACCATCTTTTACATTCTGAAAGAGTCTATGTTGAGTTGGTATTATTTCTCCATCTAATGCTTGGTAAGTTTCACCAGTGAAACAATTTTCTTTCTAAGAGGATCTTAAATCTAAACTCATCTTCAGGTATACACATAAACAATTTTTTCTTGAATGAGCTTTGGTAATTTTTTCATAGCACTATCTTCCAAAAAATTTAAACCATTTAGTTTAAGTTGTTGTATTCACTGGCATAAAGTTCTTCATAATATTGGTTAATCCTTAAAATATCTGTGGAATATGTTATTACACCTTCTCATTCTAACTGTGTCCTTGTTCTTTTTATACCAAATAAGTCTGACTAAAGATTTACCAATGTTATTTATCTTTTCAAAACTGACTTTTAAAATTTACTTTGTCTAATATCAGTGTAACCACACTCGTGCTCTTTTGATTAATGTTAGCATGATCATTTTTTTCTATCCTGTTACTTTTAACCTATTTGAGACTTATTTTCTAAAAATCTAATATGACAATCTCTGCCTTTAAATTGGTCATTAGAACATTTACATTTAAGAAAATTCCTGATAAGTTTGGGTTTAAATCTACCATTGTGCTCTTAGTTTTCTATACATCTCTTCACTTTTTGTTCACCTACTTTCTTTTTATGGATTAAGTACTTTTATAATTATGTTTTATCCTTGTTGTATAACTCTTTGTTGTTATAACTTTCTGCTGGAGTTTCTTCAGTGTTTATTTATGTCGTATAGCATACTTCTTCAATTTATTGCAGTCTGTCTCCAAGTAGTATAACACCACTTCATGCATAGCATAATCACCTAACAAAAGTATACTTCCATATTGTCACAAAAGCCAACATGCTATTGTTCTAAATTTTACTTCTCAATGTTGTAAATCTCAAACAACACAGTCATGATCTTTGTTTTAAAAAGTTAATAATCCCTTAAATCATTTTTTTAAAAAAATGAAGTAGTCTATATTTACTCACATATTCACAATTTCTATTTCTCTTCATTTCTTTGTGTGGGCCTAGAATTTCATTTTATATGATTTACATTATTAAAGACTTCCCTTAACATTGTTATAATAGCATTCTCCAGGTAATGAATTCTGTCAGCTTTTGTATAGAAGAAAAAGTCTTCATTTCATCTTCAATTTTGAAGGCTATTTTCTTGAGTATAATATTCCAATTTTTCTTTCAAAACTTTTAAATTATTATCCACTTTCCTTGGTGATTATTATTTCTATTGCAAAGTCTCCTGTATTCTTATCTTCGGTTCACTGTACACTATATGTCTTTCTTCTCAGAATCCTTTTATAATTTTCTTCTTTACTACTGATTTCAAGTACTTTGATTATGATGTATCTTCATTTAGTTTTCATCATGTTCCTTCTGTTTGGGATTTCTTGAATGTCTTGGATCTGTGATACTATAAATCTTAAAAATTTCATCAAAGTTGAAAAATTTTCAGCCATCATCTGTTCAGTTATCTATTCTAGCAGCTCTCTCATTCCAATCCTTTTGAGATGCCCAAAGTGTATATTAGTAGCTTATAACAGTGCCACAGCCTCCTGAAGTTCTGTTCATCCTTTCCTGTCTTTTATTTCTGTGTTCAAAGTTTGATAGTTCCTATTGCAGTATGTCTTAAAATTAACTAATTGAATCTGCTATTAATCCCATCCAATGTACATTTCATAATACATATATTTCATTTTAGAAGCTGGAATGGAATCTTTTTTATCTTTGTGTATCTCCTTATCATACTCAGCCCTTTCGCTACCTTACTGTATTTTTGAAATCTAATTATAGTAACTATTTTAATGTTTTAATCTACTGCTTTTATTTCTAACATTGTTGAATCTGTTTCAATCAATTTTTCCACTGGTCGTGGCTCATATTTTCCTTATTCTTTGCATGCCCATCAATTGCTGACTGCATGCCAGATATAAGGATATTTTTTGTAATACAATAAATATTCTTGAATATTCCTCTGGGATAATTAAGGTACTAAAAATAAATCTTTTTGAGGCTTGCTTTTAAGGCTTTTGAATGTGAGATGAGAGCTACATTTTGTTTAAGACTAAGATATTAATTTTTAAATTTTTTAATTGATATAAACGTGTACATATTTATGGGATAAAAGTGGCATTTTCTTACATTCTATACTGTGTAATGACTGTATCAGGGTACTTGGAATGTTCATTACCTCTACTATTTATCATTTCTATGTGCTGGGAACATTTCAAATGCTCTCTCCTAGCTATTTTGAAATATACAGAAGTTGTTGTTAACTACAACCACCCTATTCTGCTACTGAACATTAAAACTTATTCCTTTTAGGAGACTGTATTTTTGTACACTTTAACCAATCTCTCTTTATCCACCCAACCACACCCCCACACTCTTCCCAGACGGTGGTAACTATAGTTCTACTCTCTACCTACACAAGATCAACATTTTTAGCTCCTACATAGGACTGAGAATATATCATAGTTGTCTTTCTGTGTCTAGCTTATTTCAGTTAACATAATGACCTCCAGTTCCCATCCATGTTGCTACAAATGATATGATTTCACTCTTTTTTATGGCAAAATAGTATTTCACTGTGTATACATACATATATATACCATTTTTTAAAAATCCATTCATCCTTTGATGAACACTTAGGTAGGTGATTCCATATCACTGCTATTGTGTAGTGCTGCAATAAATATTGGGATGCTGCCATCTCTTTGATATACTGATCTCTTTTCTTTAAATAAATACTTAGGACTGCCAGATAATTTGGTAGTTCTATTTTTACTTTTTTGAGAAATCTCCTGTTTTCCATAATGACTGTATTAATTTATATCCCCAGCAGTGGTGTGAAAGAGTTCCTTTTTCTCCACATCCTTGTCAGCATCTGTTATCTTTTGTCTCATTCAGCCATTCTAATTGGGGTGAGCAGATATCTTACTATAGTTTTATTGTGCATTTCTCTGATGAGTAGTGATGTTGAGCATCTTCACATATATCTGTTAGCCATTTCTATGTCTTATTTTGAGAATTGTCCATTCATATCTTTTGCTCACTTTTTAATGAGACTTTTTTTACTGTTGCATTGAGTTCCTTCAATATTCTGGATATTAGAATCTTGTTAAATGAATAGTTTATAAATATTTTCTCCCATTCAACAGGTTGTCTCTTCATTCTGTTGTTTCCTTTGCTGTGCAGAAGTGTTTTAGATTAATATGGTCCCATCTCTCTATTTTTGTTTTTATTACCTGTGCTTCTAAGGTCTTAGCCATAAAATATCTGCCTAGACCAATGTCCTGCAGTGTTTCCTTTATGCTTCCTTCTAGTTGTTTTTCAGATGTGGTGCTTACATTTCAGTCTTTAATCCATACTGAGTTGATTTTTATATACAGTGAGAGATAAGGGTCCAGTGTCATTATCCTACAAACAGATAAGCAATTTTCCTAGCACCATTTATTGAAGAGGGTGCCCTTTCCCCAATGTATGCTCTTGTTGTCTTTGTCAAAAATCAACTGGCCATAAATGTGTGAATTTGTTTCTGGGTCCTTTATTCTGTTTTATTGGTCTACGTTTCTGTTTTGATACCAATATCTGTCTGGTTACTACAGCCTTGTGATACACACACACACACACACACTCTCTCGTCTCTCTCTCTCAATTAATATTTATTTATTTATATTATACTTTAAGTACGGGGGTACATGTGCAGATTTGTTACAAAGCTATACATGTACCATGGTGGTTTGCAGCACCCATCAACCCGTCATCTACATCAGGTATATATTTCCCCTAATGCTATCCTCTCCTAGCCCTCCACACCTCGACAGGCCCTGGTGTGTGATATTCTCCTCCTTGTCTCCATGTGTTCTCATTGTTCAACTCCCACTTATGAGTGAGAACATGCAGTGTTTGGTTTTCTGTTCTTGTGTTAGTTTGCTGAGAATAATGGTTTCCAGCTTCATATATGTCCCTGCAAATGTCATGAACTCATCCTGTTTTACAGCTGCATAGAAGTCCCTCTGCTTCAATTTTTTGGAATAGTTTGAGGAGAACTGGTGTTAGTTCTTGTTTTCTAGAATTTGGCATTTAAGCCATCTGGTCCTGGACTTTTCTTTGTTGGGAAACTTTTTATTACTGATTCAATCTCATCACTTATTATTGGTCTGTTACAGTTTTCTATTTCTTCCTGATTCAATCTTGGTAGGCCGTATATGTGTACCCAGAAATTTATTCATTTTCTCTAAGTTTTCTAGTTTGTTTAACTTGCTTTATTTCTAACAGTTCTTCCTTCAGCTTATCTATCTTCTCATAAATTTTATTTATATACAGCAAGAAGGAGCTAGTGACACTTTCAACACTATGGCTTGAAATCTTATGAGTTAAATGTCCCAGTGAATATTTTACTTTTCACATTACTAGAGGTAAGTTTTGTTAAACTTTCTGTTATTACATAATGAAGATCCTCTTTCATCCTTTTTTTTTTTTTTTTTTTGAGATGGAGTTTCGCTCTTGTTGCATAGGCTGGAGTGATGGCATAATCTTGGCTCACTGTAACCTCTGCCTCCCAAGTTCAAGAGATTCTCCTGCCTCAGCCTCCCAAGTAGCTGGGATTACAGGCATGTGCCACCATACCGGGCTAATTTTATGTTTTTAGTAGAGATGGGGTCTCACCATGTTGGTCAGGCTGGTCTTGAACTCCTGACCTCAGGTGATCCACCTGCCTCCTCTTCCCAAAGTTCTGGGATTCCAGGCATGAACCACTGTGCCCGACCCAATTTTCAGTAACATTTACAGTTTTCTTCTTTAAGCCCTCACCAGCTGCCTTCTAAGAGGCCATCAGTTTTCTCCCAAAAATCATTATAAGGTCTTTCTGGCTTTTACTAATACTCTCCTCAGAGTCCTTGCAGCCTCACTAACAGTCTAGTCCCAAAGCTACGCCCACATTTTCAGTTTTTTGTTAAACTGCAGCCCACATTCAGGTACCAAAATATGTATAAGTTGCAGCTACTGATACAAATTGCCCCAAAACTTATAAACATTTATTATCTTTCATAGTTTCTGTGAGTCAAGAATTCAAGGGAGGCTTGTCTGTTCAACTGTGGCTTTCATACTCATATCATCATACTAGTACTAGACAGGAATCAATAGTGTAAGAAACCCAAAAAAGAATCAATAACCAGGAGGAAAGGATCAGAAGAGGATCAGTAAATTAATGCTATGTAGAAAACATGGTAATTGAGGTAGAGTGAACTGGAGTTTGGACAACATAAATATGAGAAAAGCTCATTCATTGAAGAAGTGATATTTGAACTGAGACTTGATAAGGTGGAACCAGCCAATTATATGTCACATGATACAGAGGTTTTTTAGGGGGAAGGGTTGAGGCAGGAATATGGGGCAGAAGACAAGGAATGGCACAAATAAAGGATAACACTTGGATATATTAAATTTGATGTGCATTTTAGAATGCCATATGAAGATATCAAGTAGGAAGCTGGATATACTATTCTTAAGCTCTGGGCAGAGAGAATGGAGCTAGAGATAAAAACAGAAAATGGAGAATAAAGCATAAATAGTTAAAATAGGCCATGCCTGAAAAAAAAAAAAAGATAATCTGGAAGAGAAAATTGAAACTCTTAGTACATACTAGCAAAAATTCAAACAGATGGAGATCCTGAGAGAAAAAAAAGATTCTAGAGGATATGCCCAGAAAAGCTAAGCCCCATTTAATACTGGTTTAAGAAGAGAGGCCAAAGACAATTCAGAAGAAATTAAGCAAATAACCAAAGCATAATAGAAAATTTCCCAAACCCAAGTCTTCAGATTGAATCCCAAGCAGAATTACAAAAACCAAATAAGCAAACACAGATCTAGTTACAACCTTATAAAAATTACAAAAACTCAATTATGAGAGAAAAAAATCCAAAAGAGAGAGTAAAAAAGAAAATACTATAAAGGACTACAAACATAATAACATGAAACTTTTCATTACTAATTGTAAATATTAATAGACAATAGGGGTAAATGGAAATTAAAGCAATCAGATTCCACTATACATCTATTTGAGTAGTCAAAATTCAAAACACTGACAACAAATGCTGGCAAGGATGTGGAGCAATAAGAACTCTCACTCATTTCTGATGGGAATACAAAATGGTACAGCCACTTTGAAGACGGGTTGGTGGTTTCTTACAAAACTAAACACATACTTACTACATGATATAGCAATTGTGCACCATGCTTGGTATTTACCCAACGGAGTAGAAACTTATGTCCACACAAAAACCTGCACATGAGGCCGGGTGCAGTGGCTCACACCTGTAATCTTAGCACTTTGGGAGGCTGAGGTAGGTGGATCACTTGAGGTCAGGAGTTCAAGACCAGCTTGGTCAACATGGCAAAACCCATCTCTACTAAAAATAAAAAAATTAACTGGGCATGGCAGTGCATGCCTGTAATCCCAGCTACTTGGGAGGCTGAGTCAGGAGAATTGCTTGAACCCAGGAGGAGGAGACTGCAGTGAGCCGAGATTGCGCCACTGCACTCCAGCCTGGCGCCTGGTGATGGAGCAAGACTCTGTCTCAAAAAAAAAAAAAAAAAAAAAAAAAAAAAAAAAAAAAAAAAAAAAAAAAAAAAAAAAAAAAAAAAAAAAAACCAAAAAAAAATAATTTAGCAGCACCAAAACACC
>CAUYLG010025447.1:0-36072 GCA_963573385.1 Cacajao melanocephalus
CCCAAAGAATTATAAATTGTTCTGTTATAAAGACACATGCATATGTATGTTCACTGCGGCACTGTTTACAATAGCAAAGACTTGGAACCAACCCAAATGCCCATCAATGATAGGCTGGATAAAGAAAATGTGGCACATATACACCATGGAATACTATGCAGCCATAAAAAAGGATGAGTGCATGTCCTTTGCAGGGACATGGATAAAGTTGGAAACCATCATTCTCAGCAAACTGACACAAGAACAGAAAACCAAACACCACATGTTCTCACTCATAAGTGGGTATTGAACAATGGGAACACATAGACACAGGGAGGGGAACATCACACACCGGGGCCTGTTGGGAGGACAGGGAGCTAGGGGAGAGATAGCAGCAGGTGGGGAGACTGGGGAGGGATAACATTAGGAGAAATACCTAATGTAAATGATGGGGGGATGGATGCAGCAAACCACTATGGTATGTGTATACCTACGTAACAAACCTGCACAATCTGCACATGTACCCTAGAACTTAAAGTATAATAAAAGAGAATAATAATAATTCAATAAAAAATAGGTCTTATAAAAAATAAGTCATGAGGTTTAAAATAGAATTCATTTTAAAAATCCAGATTTTAACAATCCAGCTCAGTAATCTACTTTTAGTCTCAACTTTTTGAAAAAAGCGGTATTCCTTCATTCTCTCACAATTATTCTAACATAAATTACATAATATAAATATTGTTCGTGTGTTATGTAAAAGTTTACTAACACTTTAATTTTTTAATTTTTTTTTTTTTTTTTTTGAGGCAGAGTCTTGCTTTGTCGCTCATGCTGGAGTGCAGTGGGACAACCACAGCTCACTGCAGCCTCACCTCCCAGGCTCACACAGTTCTCCTGAGTGGCCACCATACCTGGCTAATTTTTAATTATTTTTATAGAGACAGGGTCTCACTATGTTACCCCAGCTGGTCTTAAACTCCTGAACTCAAACTATCCTCCTGCTTCAGCCTCCCAAAGTGCTGGGATTACAGGCATAAGCCACTATGCCCACCTATTTATTTTCAACTTTTTAATTAATATTTTTAAGTTAATACTTCTGCTCTATAGCTGAACTATTTACCTAAATATAATACATTTAAATTATTTCATATAACCTCCTGTTAGGACAAAAACACAGTGATTTAGTTTATTTTAATTTCATTTAACTATTAAATATACATTAATTTCAAACTATAATCCTCACTGCTATCTTTATTTTTCACACTCCCTTTTAACATTCATTTATATGTGTATAATTTTACCTATTTCATTCAAAAACATATAAGCAAATGGAAAAATATTCTCATAGTATTAACTATTTTGTTTAAATGCAAAAGTTTATCTGTACTTGTTTGATGAGAAAATTTAAATTTAAAGTAACGCAAAAACTTTTATATAAAAATACAAAATTATCCTCATTGAGTAACTTTAACACACTTTAATCACAGTAAAGTGGGAAGAATCACAGAATATTTATATTTAATTGTTCTATTTTACCACATAAGCTATCAGAGATACCTTTTCCATGAATTCTTATGAAACTCTGAGAAAAATGTGTGATTATGAAGTTTACTTAATTTGGATAATTATACAATCAGTCAAGAAGCATGCATTCTTCTACATAAAATAATGTGTTACTTATCCATTGAGTTTTTTTGGTGAATTGCAGTCATATTTCTGTCAGGTCAAGTGACAATCTATGTATGAGAGATTAATCTGACACAAGACAGTGAAGCTTAATCGTTCAGTATATCATAATCATCTACTCTGTATGCTAAAAGAATTTCAGATTTTAAAATTATACAGGAAGTAACATTAAACATGTACATAGAACAAGAGCAATTACCATAAAAATATTTAGTTTTAATGTCTACATAGCATGAATGGACTTATTTTGTAAGGTGAAATACAATACTTATTCAATTTTATGGGGTAGAATTAAAATCATCATTTGATAACATTTTAAATACAATTAAATTTTTAAATTTTTTTTAAACTTATAAAATTTTTGAGGGTACAGAGTAGCTGCATATATTTACAGGGTACATGAGATGTTTTGATACAGGTATGCAATGTGAAATAAGCACATCATAGAAATGGGGTATGTATCCCCTCAAGCATTTATTCTTTGAGTTACAAATAATCAAATTACATTCTTTAGGTCATTTGAAAAATACATTTAAGTTATTATTGACTATAGTCACCTGACTGTGCTATCAAATAGTAGGTCTTATTCTTTCTTTTTTTTTTTTTTTTTTTGGTACCTATTAACCATCCCCACCTCCTCCCTAACCTCCTACTAGCTTTCCCAGCATCTGGTAACAATCCTACTACTCTCTGTGTCCATAAGTTCAATTGATTTGATTTTTAGATTCCACAAATAAGTAAGAATATGCTGAAATCTTCAATCCAGAGATTTACTTAGGAGAGTTCTATCTAGATATCAATATGTTCTCATTTTGTGACCACTCTGTGAAGCTACCACTATCAAAAGAAGAAAGATGTGTTTACACAATTCACAAGTAGAGTAGAGACACTGAGACTTTAAAAATCTTTTGCTTTTATCTGTGATTATTCACATTATTTATAAAAATTAGAATTATTCACCACATGTATCAGAGATGCCAATAATGTCTTCTTTGAGAATCTGCTCTGTTCATAACTCTAGAAGGAACAGATCCTTTGTGCTATCTGACCCTGTTCCTTCACTCCCAAGCCTATTCCCAGAAAATAAATGACCAAAGCAATTAGATACTCTCTCCTGAGGATTTGGAATTAGAACGTGAACACTTAAGCATGGGTAGGAGAGTCAGAAGTCATGTAGACTCTATATCTGAGGCTATTATTCTGAGATGGTCATGATGAGAGACCATGTACAAGTGAATATATGAGCAGGGAAGTCAGTTTATAATAAATGAGAAGAGAGAAGCAAAAATGCAGAGAAATGTCAACAAATCAGCTGGTTCCAGGGAATTATTTCCATGAGGCTTCTGGCAACTGAATGGCATGAAATGCCCTTTTAAGATGTCAACTCTTCTATCCCTTTACATGAGACTTTTTGAATGGCTTTCTGCTTTTACAACCAAATACTTCTTGATTATGACAATGACTCACAAAACATTTCATACACAGAGTTTTACCAAATAAGAACTTCCAAAAACATGACAATGAAAAAACAACCAACCCCAAAATCCCTTAAATTCCTTTAAAAATATCTAAGAACTGCTGCTTTTTCAAGTGTGAGAAGCCACAGGAAAATGGCACCATCAAATAGATATTGTCTTCTATCTCTCAGCAATCTGCAGAAAGTCACTAAAGCTATGAAACTTCCTCAGCTCAAAAAACTCTTTTTATTCTCATTCTTACAGGATGTTAATGTGAAGATTTAATCTGGGTATCTATATTATCTACTTCTTCCAGCTTAGTGTGGTTTTATTTTTAAAATTCATTCATTAATATTAATTTTTTTGTATTAAACATTTTGCCACTTTATTATTCAATCTTTTACCTTCTGGTTTTAATTGGTTTATACTGATTATTCTTAGCATACATTATTATATTACTATTTTTGCTATCTTAACACTTCAAACTCTTATTTTTAATCCTCCTATGAATATTCTTAAATTTGTATTTTTTATATTTCTTTCATATGGAATAGATATCTTTAAATTTATTGAAAAATAATTATACATATTTATGGAGTACATGTGATAGTTTTGTATATGCATACAATGTGCAATGATCAAATCAGGATAATCAGGATATCACCTCAAACATAATTTGTGTTGGGAACATCTCAAATCTTCTTTTCTAACTTTTTTGAAATATACAGTTAGCAAAAGTGCCCTTTCTTCCTTTCTGCTGTTAGCCTATTTGGTTGATGTTGAAATGGGCAAGTTTGTGAAACCTGGGAGAGTGGTGCTGGTCCTGGCCTGATGCCTCTGGACTCAAAGCCATCATTATGTAGAAAACTGATGATGGCACTTCAGATCACCCCTACAACCATGCTCTGGTGGCTGGAACTGCCACAAAGCAGTTGCCATAGGCAAGAAGACTGCCAAGAAGTCAAAGATCAAGTCTGTTGTGTAAATTTATAACTACAATCACCTCATGCCCACAGACTACTCTGTGATATCCCTTTGGACAAAACTGTCTTCAACAAGGATGTCTTCAGAGACCCTGCTCTCACAAGGCCCAGTGGGATTATTGTTAACTATAATCATGCTACTGTGCTATACAATTCTGGCACTTTTTCCTTCCATCTAGCTATTTTATACCCATTAACCAACCTTTCTTCATCTGCCCATCTTCCCAGCTCTGGGACCATCACAGAATAGATATCTCTTCATCTTATTATTTTTATTTTTCCTCTAAATTTAAGAATATGTATTCAAGATGGAGTATTTGAAAAAAATACATAAAAGTTATTAAAATAATAAAATTTAAAATGTGTGCTTCCTTTCATTGTCCTTTATTATAAATATATTTTGCTTACAAAACTAGGACCACATAAAATGTATAGCTTACAATCCTGCTTTTTGTAATGCGCATTTTCCAATTACACTTAAACATTTATCTGTTGATCAACATTTTAATCACTTTTCAGTTTAAGGTTTATATTAATACTAATGTCTTCTTGTTTATATATACATATTTCTTGTTATTTTCTTAGGAAAAACTGAATGTTGCATGAAAGAAAACAAATATTTTTAAGAATGTTAGCCAGGCTGGTCTTGAACCCCTGGCCTCAAGTGATCTGCCCCGTTGGCCTCCCAAAGTTTTGGGATTACAGGCATGAGCCGCCACATCCAGACTACTCAGGTTTTCTATTTCTTCCTGATTCAGTTTGGGTAGCATGTATATTTCCAGCAATCTATTCATTTCCTCTAGGTCTTTTAGTTTGTCAGTGTATAGTTGAATATAGTAGTCTGTGATCTTTTGTATTTCTGTGGTATCAGTTGTACTGTTTCATTTTTCTGATTTTGTTTGAGTCTTCTCTCATTTTTTCTTGGTTAGTCTAACTAGCAGTTTAGCAATTTTGTTCATCTTTTTGAAGAACCAACTTTTCATTTTGTTGATCCTTTGTATTTTTTTCTTAGTCTCTATTTTGTTGATTCTACTCTGATCTTTATTCCTTCTTTCTGCCAATTTGGGAATTGTTTTTCCCACAGAGAAAGTGAATATAGTGATAGATACCAGAGCGTAGGGTGAGTTGGGTAGGAGAGTGGCATAAAGAGAGGTTGGTTAGTGGGTACAAAGATACAGTTAGATAGAAGAAATAAGCTCCAATATTTAATAACAGAGTAGGGTGACTATAGTTAGCAACAATATATTATATACTTCAAAGCAGCTAGAAGAGAGGAGGTGAAATGTTCCCAACACATAGAAATAATAAATACCTAAGGTGATAGATAACCCAAATACTCTGACTTGATCATTACAGTCTATATACGTAAAAATACTCATATGTATCCCATAAATATGTAAAATATTTTATTGCTACACATTATAAATAATTAAATTTACTTATTTTGGGATCAAAAAGAAAAATCATGAGGTTTTTCACTGGTGTCCCAATTTGAAAAAAAGCAGACTGAGGAAATGAATAAGCAGCTCATGGAAAAGAAACTGAAGAAAAAAAAAAATTTTTTTTTTTTTTGAGATAGAATCTTGCTCTGTAGCCCAGGCTGGAGTGCAGTGGTACAATCTCTGCTCACTGCAACCTCCACTTCCCAAGTTCAAGTGATTCTCCTGCCTCAGCCTCTGGAGTAGCTGGGACTACAGGCATGCACCACCATGCCCAGCTAATTCTTGTATTTTTAGTAGAGATAGGGTTTCACCATGTAGGCCAGGCTGGTCTCGAACTCCTGACCTCAAGTGATCCACCCATCTTGGCTTCCCAAAGTATTGGGATTACAGGCGTGAGCCACCAGGCCCAACTGAAAATGTTTTTAGAGTAGACAAACTCTAAATTAAAAAGCTAGATTCTAGTGAGGAGATGAGGTACTCTCAGGCATATCATTTCAAATACAGGCAGAGCTAACTATCCCCAACAATAAACAGGAATTTAGCAAAACTGAACATTAAAGGAATGTGAATTGTTATGAACTGTAAGTATTGAGATGAAAATGAGTAAGTAAAATGGGGTAGGATGTTTTTCCCTAGTGGAAGAAAAGGCACTAGAGTTACATAACATGTTGGAGGAAAACATGTCAACTCTGAGCACATCCCACACAGGAAAAGGATACCCCCTGGTTAGGAGGAATGAACCCTGTTCAAGGACACTTAATAAAACCTGAAAGAGGAAACAAAACCCATGTCCTTTAGAAAAGCTTGCAATACCCCAGCTGAATTACCCTCCCTACTCCCCTCGCACTCCCAACTCTAGGAGTACAGAAACAGTACACCAAACAGTAGCTCAGAAAAGACAAACTAGTCACAGTGAACTCCAGGAAAATTCACCTATATTGCAGTAGAGCAAAGAGAAAGTTGAGGTAGGGACCCAGACCTTAAGAATGAGCAAGATAAAAGAAAAAGCAAATCAACTAGAAAATCATACAATAGCATAATGAAAAGAAGAAACTGTCTATATGGAAAACCCAAAGACAGAAGCTTATTGAGTTGAGTTGTTGTTTTCTAATCTAAGTGTTATAGGAAAGGCATCTGCATCCAGTCTCCAAGAGTGGGTTCTTGGATCTGGTGCCAGAAAGAATTCAGAGCGAATCCATACAGCAAAGTGAAAGCAAGTTTATTAAGAAAGTAAAGGAATAACAGAATGGCTATTCCCTAGACAGAGCAGCCCGAGGGCTGCTGGTTGCCAATTTTTATGGTTATTTCTTGATTATATGCTAAACAAGGGGTGGATTATTCATGCCTCTCTTTTTAGACTATATAGGGTAACTTCCTGATGTTGCCCTGGCATCTGTAAACTGTCACAGTGCTGGAGCGAGTATAGCAGTGAGGACAACCAGAAGTTACTCTCATAACCATCTTGGTTTTGGTGGGTTTTGGCCGGCTTCTTTACTGAAACTTGTTTTATCAGCAAGGTCTTTATGACTTGTATCTTGTGCCAACCTCCTATCATATCCTATGAGTTAGAATGCCTTAACCATCTGGGAATGCAACCCAGTAGATGTCAGCCTCATTCTACCCAGCTCCTATTCAAGTTGGAGTTGCTCTGGTTCAAATGCCTCTGACATAAGCATTTAATGCTATAAATCTCCCTTTTACAGTGGGCTCATGACTGTAATCCCAGAACTTTGGGAAGTCAAGGTGAGTGGATCACCTGAAGTCAGGAGTTTAAAGACCAGCCTGGCCAACATGATGAAACCTCGTCTCTGCTTAAAATACAAAAATTAGCCAGGCATTGTGGTGGTATGTGCCTGTATTCCCAGGTACTCGGAAGGCTGAGGCACAAGAATCGCTTGAACATGGGAAGCGAAGGTTGCAGTGAGCCAAGATGGTGCCACTGCACTCCAGCCTGGGAGACAGAGTGAGACTCTGTCTCGAAAATAAAAATAATAAATTTCCCTCTATTTTTAGTGCTATAAATTTCCCTGTATTCTGTATCCCACTAATTCTGTTACGTTGTATTTTCATTTAATTCAAACTATGTCAATTTCTCATGAGACATCTTTGACCCATGAGTTATCTAGAACTTGGTTGTTTACTTTCTAAATATTTGCAGACTTTCCAGACATCTTTTTTGATATTTTTACTAGCTTAAATCTATTACTGTCAGAGAACAGACTTTGTATGATTTCAATTTTTTTTAATGTGTTAAGGTTTTATGAACCAGAATATCATTTATCTTGGTCAGGGGAGCACAAACTATACACTAAATCCAGCCCCTGACAATTTTTGTATGGCCCATGAACTAGAGATTATATTTACATTTTAAATGACTGAAAATATCAAACAATATTTCGTAACATGAAAATTACATGAAATTCAAATTTCAGCATCCATGCATAAACGTGTATTAGAACATAGTCATGCTCATTTATTTATGAATTACCTAAGGCTGAGTTTGCGCCACAGTGACAGAATTGAGTAGTTGTGACAGAATTGAATAGTTGTGACAGAGACCACACGGCTCACAATGCTTAAAATATTTACTATCTGGCACTTTAAACAAAATATTTGCTGACCCCTGATCATGGTATATCTTCCATGAGCATTTGAAAAGAATATATATTTGGGTCTGTTGGGTGATAGGTTCTTTAAATTCAATTAGATCTAGTTGACTGATGGTGTTATTCAATTGATTTTCTCTCCTTTTTTGAGACAGAGTCTCACTGTGTCATCCACACTGGAGTGCAGTGGCATGATCTTGGCTTACTGTAACTTCTGCCTCCTGGGTTCAAGCAGTTCCCCTGCCTCAGCCACCCGAATACCTGGGACTACAGTGCGTGCCACCATGCCTTGCTAATTTTTGTATTTTTAGTGGAAACAGGGTGTCAACATGTTGGCCAGGCTGGTCTCGAACTCCTGACTTCAAGTGATCTGCCCACCACGGCCTCCCAAAGTGCTAGGATGCCACTGCACCCGGCCTCTCTCTTATCACTTAGGATAGTGATTGGAGTGGATAGGAAAAGAACTTGAAGTCTCCACCTACAAGTGGATATTCCCATTTCTCTTTTCTACCAGTTTTTGCTCCATGTATTTCAAAGCTCTATTGTTAGGCACACATATATTTTAAATCGATAAAGTCTTCTTGGCAAATAGACCCCTTTATCAGTATGTAATGCCCCTACTAATTTTCCTTGCTCTGAAATCTATATAGTGAGGTATCATCCAAGTAAATTTTGATTAGTATTTAACATGGTTTATCTTTTTCCATCCTTTTCTTTTAATCTGTATCACTGTACTTAAAGTGGGCTTCTTGTATAGACAGAATATAGTGAGGTCTTTTTGTTATTATAGAAACTGACAATTAATGTCTTTTAGTTCTTATATTTAGATCACTTATGTATATATGTAGATATAGATATGTTTGGATTTAGGGCTACCATTTTATTGTTTTCTGTTTGTCTCCTATATTTTCCTGTTTCCCATTCCCTGCCTTTTTGGCAATTTGAGTATTATTTAGTATTTGATTTAAATTGATGTATTATGTTATTACTATATATCTTTTTTACTGGTAGCTTTAGGGATTGCAATAAAAACTACTCAGTCTTCTTAGAATCGCAATTTTAACAATTAGAGTATATAGAAACATTGCCATCAGTTAGGTCATTTTGCCCTCTCCTTTGTGTTAGTTATCTCACTATATATCTACACACATTGAAAACCCCATTAGACAGTGTTATTTTTTATTTCAACTGCCAAACATATACTAAAGAACTCAAGGAAGTGTTTGTTATTTACCATTCCAGTTGTTCACACAAATGAACATAAGATTGGTACCACTAAAAATGCACAGTTACCTATCTCAGTTTGGTTCTCAGCTCTACCAAATAATCCTTCTTCACTTCCGTAGTCAGTTTCCTCCCATTCTTCTTTACTTTCCTCACACCTCCCATCCTGCTATTTCTCTACTTGGTCTCAGCAAATGACCTTGCCTCCTAATTCACTGATAATAAAAGACATCAGCCAAGAACTCCTCCAATTCTTGCTATCACACTTAAAGTGACATATATCCATACCTATCCATTTCTCAGAGCTGGAGTAAAGGGTTCACTGACCAAATAGAAGACTGAGTACCAGTCTCCAAGAGGCACTATAACACCATTGGAATAAAATGATAATAAAGGACCATTTAATGCAACTGCTTCATAACCAGGCAAATGTGTAATGGTCCCTAAGTCCTCAAAGTTGAAAGCATTTGGAAAAAAAAAAATTTTTTTTTTTTTTGAGATGGAGTCTCGCTCTGTAGCCCAGGCTGGAGTGCAGTGGCACAATCTTGACTCACTGCAACCTCCATCTCCCAGTTTCAAGTGATTCTCCTGCCTCACCTTCCTGAGTAGCTGGGATTATAGGCACCCACCACCAAGCCCAGTTGATTTTTTAATTTTTAGTAGAGACAGGTTTCACCATGTTGACCAGGCTGGTCTCGAACTCCTGGCCTCATGATCCACTCTCCTTGGCCTCCCAAAGTAATGGGATTACAGGCATGAGCCCAGCTTAAAAAAAAATTTTTTTAAATACCTTTGCCAACATCAAGCTATCTCTATCAAGTATCTTTGCAGACTGAATCTACTTAATAGATTATATAGTGCTACTGAAGGTTGTGCCATGAATCCTGATCCAGATGGTTAACAGGGACTTAAAAGTGATAGTCGCTCTTTCCCTGCCACCACGTCATGCAGAGGCGGAGGCGGAGGCGGAGGCTTGGGTGCATTCAAGATTTGGCTTCACCCGTAACCCACCGCCATGGCCGAGAAAGGCATTGCTGCTAGAGGTGTAACGGGTGTTAATACTGATTTACAAGAGGTGCTGAAGACTGCCCTCATCCACGATGGCCTAGCACGTGGAATTCGCGAAGCTGCCAAGCACCAAGCCCATTTTTGTGTGCTTGCATCCAACTGTGATGAGCCTATGTATGTCAGGTTGGTGGAGGCCCTTTGTGCTGAACACCAAATCAACCTAATTAAGGTTGATGACAACAAGAAACTAGGGGAATGGGTAGGCCTCTGTAAAACTGACAGAGAGGGGAAGCCTGGTAAAGTGATTGGTTGCAGTTGTGTAGTAGTTAAGGACTACGGCAAGGAGTCTCAGGCCAAGGATGTCATCGAAGAGTACTACAAATGCAAGAAATGAAGAAATAAATCTTTGGTTCACATTAAAAAAAAAAACTGATAATCACAATCTGCAGAAAACTTAAAATTAAACCATGCATTGTATGGTGCTATTTACCAGGAGCAAGTAATTTGTTTTTTCAATTTAAATTTGAAAGCTTTAATATGCCTCACAGGAAGCTGTCTGGTTCAGAAAACAGCACAAGAAAACTGATGAAAGAACAAAATAAAGAAAAGTGAGAATGATGTTGCCAACAAAAAACCATTAAAAAGTAACCTGAAAATATATTTTGAACAAGACTTTTCCAACTTTAAAAATTTATTCAACAATATTATTGAGTACCAATTATATACCAGGTACAGTTCAGAGAAACCAAGGATATAATGGTAAACAAGACAAACAAGGTCCCTGCTCTAGGGGGATTTACATTCTAGGAGGAACAGATACTAAACATATAAATGAAGATGATATATAGTAATAAACACTATTTTTAGAAAAACATAGGGGGACATATAGAGAAGACTAGGGATGAAGAGGTTGCCTATAGAGATTAAAAGTAAGCATCCAGTTTCAATAAATAGTTCTTCATTGTTTACAAAGAAAAAAAAGAAGAAGCTATTCCCTTTACAATTCCCCCTTTCTACTGCCTCACAGATGAAAAATGAAAATTACCTCTGACTGGTTCCCTCCTACAACCAATCAGTCTGGCTGTGGGTCAGGTTTTCATTTACGTAGGATATAACCAAGTAACCAATGGGAAACCGCTAGAGGATATTTAAACCCCAGAAAATTCTGTAACCAGGGCGCTTGAGCTGCTTGCTGGAGCCCACTCCCAACCTGTAGAATATACTTTTGTTTCAGTAAATCTGTGCTTTTGTTTTGCTTAAAAAAAAAAAAGGAAAAGCCACATTGAGGTACAACAGACCTAAATGATAAAAAGGAAACAACCATGCAAAGATACAGTAGAGAACAGAACATTCTAAAGAGAGGAAATGGCTAGTACCAAAAACAGAAACAAGGACCTCTCTGTGGCTGAAATGAACAAGGAAATAAATTATTGGTGATGACTTCGAAAAGGGAGAGAGGAGTTTGATCAAGTATAGGCCCTTACCCCAATCCTTAATGAATATGAATAAATAATGTTACCTAATTTTCAGTGGTAGGAAATCAATGAGTTTTTTTTAATATAAATTATTAAGCTATGTTCTGTGCATGTTAATAAATCTTTTATTATGAACATAAAGAGGTATGCAACTTTTTTACTAGAAAGTAAATATCTTCCTACCCTGAATAAAATTTTAAACAAATATTTGAAGGAGACTCTTTAGATCTTTCTACACTCCTACTGTCATTATGGAATAGCAATCAATCACTTCTGGCCTCTGGAACTCATCTCTGTCCACCAGAGCCTCTCAGAGCTCACGCTGCTACACTTTGTAAGAGAAGGGCTCCTTCTCTAGGTACACAATCTCTACACGAGGGCACAAGCTTAGCATACTAAGCACACAATTTCAGTCCCTCCTCACCCACTTCGCCAGCATCCTTATGCACAACTATTTAAGTTGGCCTTACCAACCAGCATCTCAGAAACCTTATTCTATCAATTAACTCCTTTCGGCTGTAACTTCAACTATTCCCTCATGGGTAGAAGATACATATGTCAGAAACTGTCCAAAGTTATACCTTTTCCCTCAAGAAAAGCTGAGCATTACTGTACTGTATATATACCATTACATTCTGCCAAAATCTTGACAGAGTGCTAAGGCTTGGAATGTTCTGCTAACTTAAAATAATCAAAGTGATTATAGTTCAAAAGCTCTCATTCTTTTATTAGGCTACTTATTTTTATTTGGGTAGCTTTAAAACCATGTATACACCTAATTATTTGTAATCCACACCCTACTTCCTATGGTTGAGAGATAAATCACAGTTTGAGAATAAATTTTTGGATCATCTATAACTTCAACTACCATATATCTGAATTCTGGCATTACAGCTAATTATCTTGCCAAAAATAATGATACAAAAACTGGCAGAGATGCTAATTTGTCTGTCAAGAAAATCTTTTTAAGATAATATAACATTTTAAAATTTCCTAGTCAGCACTTAAAACTTTCAAATGTTTCTAAGCAGAAGAGGTTCCTTAACATGGACTGTAAGTTAGTTAACAGAAAACAGCCAATTTGTTATTCACTTTCACAACTGGTAACCTAAGAAAATAATGAAGACTAAATTTAATGGTTTAATAATATATTAAAATTCACACATAAGATATTTCTCTAATTTACAACATTTTAATTAACTGTAATTTATTTTACTAATGTACAAACCATGATAGTTATACAAAATGTTTGCTTCCTCCTCCCCTCCCCAATCTAAAAACATACTTACGAATTATAAGGGCCTATAATAACAGCAGATTAAACACTTAGACTTTGGTCATACATTGAGACTGCCTGAAGTAACCCCATAGCACAGAGAGAATTTAGGCTTGAAAAATAAGCTATAACCTTTCAGATAAAAATCACAGTTCATTGGCTCTGAACAAAGTGTTATATCCAGCTCTTCTTCAGCCATTTGTACAACAAAATTGACACTTCTCATGCACCACTGATTTGGTCATCTCATATTGCACAGATAAGTAGAGAACCCTCAATTACAAAATGCTTTTTACTTTTAATAGTAATAGTAAAAATGTTCAATTTTTAAAAATTAAATATTACCCATAATCCTACTACCCTAAAAACAAATAGCTTTTTCTTTTTAACTATCCAGTCACTTATTAAAAAGTCCATTTGTATGAAAAGCAGATACCTTAAGGAGGAATTTTGTTTTGTTTTTTTCTTATAAGTACATTGATGGCTACTCAGGAGGCTGAGGCAGGAAGATCGCTTGAGTCTAGGAGTTTGAGGCCAGGCCAACACAGTGCTCATAGACTTTTCTCTTAGGAAAAAAAATCTTTATAATGAAAAGGGAGAAAGTCATATTTAGATCAAAGGTAAACGAGAAAACTGGTTTAGATCTTAGAGGGAAAAATAAAAATACAGTAAAATTCTAGAATATGAGTGACTTGCTCTAGTAGGGACTTAATCATATTTTGGAAAAAATCATGAACTGCAATATTAAGAGTTTCAACAATATTCAAGTCTATCAAAAACCTTTCATATAACTTACAACTGAAATGATATGTTTTCTCCCCACCATAGCATTTTGCTTCAAAAATAATCTTTGGGAGGTGGCTGTGAGCAAGGAGGAGTAAGGCTAGCTATGTGTTGATAACTGCTAAAGCTCCACTTTAGTTTATATCTTAAAATTCCCAGAATGAAAAGAAAAAAATTATTCCAAAAATCTAAGAATACAGCCATGTGTGGTGGCATGTGCCTATAGTTCCAGCTACTTAGGAGGCTGAGGTGGGAGGATCTCTTGAGTCTAGTTTGAGACCAGCCTGGGCAACCTAGTAAGATCCCCATTCACTAAAAAAAAAAAAAAATCTAAAAATATATAAGCTAAAACAGAAGAATATATAAGCTAAAACAAAAAAATATTCAAGAATCACCATAAGGAAGTCACTCTACCAAAAATGAACTGACTATATAATCACTCACATAAATCGGGATCTATCCACTACATACCAGGGCCACTGTCTGATGATAATACACCGAGGGACTCTTCTATCTACTGCTATAGATGTCAGAAAACCTCTGAAGAAATAAGAGCTTATTCATTCATTTGATTGTTCATTTAACAAATATTTATTAAGCACTCTGTGCCAACTACTGCTGTAAGCACTGAGGTTGCATCATTAAATAAAACAGATTAAAATCTTGGCCAAGTGCAGGGCTTATACCTGTAACCCCAGCACTTTGGGAGGCCGAGGCAGGAGGATTGCTTGAGCTCAGGAATTTGAGACCAGCCTGGGCAACATGGCAAAACCGTCTCTACAAAAAATACAAAAATTAGCCAGATGTGATAGTGTGCACTACTCCACATGGTAACATGGAGTTCTAGGCTGCAGTGAACTGTGATAACACTATTGCACTCTAGCCTGGGCAACAGAGCAAGATCCTGTCTCAAAAAAAAAAAAGTGTATGGATTTTACACTCTAGTAAGGAAAGAGTGGGCAGATAATAAGTAAATCATACAGCATGTTGGAAGGTGATAAGTGCTCTGGAAAAAATATAGATCCAGGCATGGTGGCTTATGCCCATAACCCCAACACTTTGAGAGACCAAGGTGGGAGGATCACTTGAGGCCAGGAGTTCAAGACCTGCCTGGTCAACATAGTGAAATGCCATCTCTTAAAAAAAATTTTTTTAAATTAACTGGACATGCTGGCACATGCCTGTAATCCTAGCTCTACAAAAGGCTGAGGCAGGAGGATCAACTGAGCCAAAGAGTTCAAGGCTACATACAGTGAGCTATGATCATGCCACCACACCCCAGCCTGGGCAACAGAAGAAGACCCTATCTCTAAAAATATATACAAAGAGAGACAGAAGGAACAAAATAAGAGAGAACTGAAGTAGGTGACATGGCAATTTTAAGCAAGGTTACCAGTGTGGCCCTCAATGAGAAGATGACATTTGAGCAAAAACTTGAAGGAGAAAAGCAAGTGAAGCCTGTGGATATCTGGATATCAAGAACATTCCAGACAGAGAGGACAGCTCATGCAATAGGCCTGAGGCAAAGGTATACCTCACATATTCAAGAAATAGTAAGAATGCCAGAGAGGCTGAAGCATAATGATCAAGAAGAAAAGTAGTAAATGAGGAGGTTAGAAAGACAACAGAAAGAGGTGGGGCAGGGCTTAAGTAGGGATTTGTAGGACACTAAAAACATTAGCTTTACAATAAGTGAAACAGAATGTCAAAATGAAGGATTTTGAGCAAAACTTGGGAAGGGATGTATAGTAATTTTTTGAAAGCTATGAAAATGTATTTATCCTTTTGACCAATAGAAATAATTTGCATTAACACTGCTTTGTAGATTATATAAAATGGCATGATACCTGGTTTGGTATCAGATTAACCATGATTAAAAACTAAGTTCAAGTACTTAATAGTTGAATGATCTTGGACAATTTATCTTGGTCTCCATTTTTGTTATCTGTAAAGGGAGAATAAAAATATATAAAGTCATGTGGGGATTAAGTAAATTAAATATAAAGAATCTATTTCAGTGCCTATAACAGATGGACATTTAATATACGTTAGATTCATTGCCTTGAATCTCTAAGAGTACTTCACATATCGCCCTGCATCCTTGGACATTTAATATATGTTAGATCCATTGCCTTGAATCTCTAAGAGTACTTCACATATCGCCCTGCATCCTTGAGAACTCATTCCTAGTGGCTCAAGAGTATAGTAATACTAAGAGGAAAAAGAAAATATCATACTAGCTTAAGTGAGAACAATCTACAGTTTTCAGTTTAATAGTTGAGGTACTTCAGTAAAATATCTATATTAGCATCACATTAAACAGGTTACATACTTATATATGTACACATTTAATTTGATGCTTTCATTTCAAAGCAGTAGCTCTGAGATTAAATTTCCCAAGAAAGGTGGCTTTCTAGATACAATATAAACATGACTGATGTAAACACGTGTCTTTCACTACAATTTTGAAAAACTAAACAAACAACCCAAACAAAACCCCAAACCAGTTGGGTGCAGTGGGTCATGCCTGTAATTCCAGCATTTTGGAAGGCCAAGGCAGGAAGATCACTTGAGGCCAGGAACTCAAGACCAGCCTGGGCAACATGTGAGACCCATCTCTACAAAAAATTTAAAAACCAATTTTTAGAAACACCAAATATCAGGTTTATTATTTTATTGGAATTGCTCTATAGGAGGAGGAGGCAAAAATCTAAAACTTTTCCCTTTTTATTTGGAAGTGAATACTTACGTATTCATATTGAAAGAAAAACCCTAAAGTCATTTGACTACATTTTAGTTGTAAGCTCTTGGATTTTATAGAGATATAGGAATTTTTATGATAATTAGCATTTAGTTCTTATTCCTCCTTATTTTTGTACCTTCATTAATTAACCTGGGAGAAAACATAAGGCAGATTGCATGACAACTGAATTTTCATGTATTTGCCTTTTAAGGTGATAAATGATAACATTTAAGTAATTTATTTTCTTTTTCTTTGAAATGTTTTCTTCCAATTTTATATGTATCAAATATCATTAATTTGCCATTCACTTTGTAAACCAGCAAATGCAAACAGAATTCTTGTGGCTCTTCTTAAGTGAAAGAATTCTGTCAGGGAGAGACAAAAACTGCTTTTTCAAGCAATATTTCACTATAAATTGTCAAGTACCTTTTAGCCCACTATGACTGGCCATTTGTCCCCTTTAGCCCAAGGACGTATAAGGAAATTACTGCCCTGGTGTGGCAGAGAAGGTGCTGGGTATGCAGCAATGTGGGACATCATGCCAGGTCTTCGTCTCCAGTGGTGGTCCTAACCAGACAGAATCAGGTTTCTGGAAGATTCCACCAACAACATGGGCATCTTCCTATCTATCATCTTGTTTCCCTTTAGAATCCTCTGCTGTTTTGCCTTAAGAAAACAAAGATGTCTCAACTCTTTTAAATGGTGAGAGAAGTAATGAGCCATTTAATTAAACACACTTACAATTTCTTTTCTGGCTGGAGCATCTCTCCTCAAAACAGGTGGTCTTGCATTTAGGGTAAGTTAAAGTTTATGCTTCCCTTTGTGGGTCCTGGAGTAGCAATAACATGGTCCTGTCATTAACATTTGGTAGAACTACTTATTTTGCTAACCTGGGAGAGACAAGCTATGATTTTACTGAACACAATAAGAAGGATCCTGATACCAACAACCTGAAGTGTCCACTCTCACAATCCTTTACCTGCATTTGATCTTGGTGAATTTCAATAATGTTTTTCACACATTATTTGCACTGTGGATCACTTACCACTGATGATCACAGTTTCACAGCAGCCAAGGGGTTTCCTCCACTTAGGCAGTTTTGCTACCTTTATATTTTTAGTAGATCAGATTTCTAGCTTGGACATAGGTGCCTCAAAAGTATAATCACTTTTAGAAGCAGCTTTTCTTATTGACAAACATGCAAAATAACTTGGTGAATGGAATAACCCTACGTTTCTCAGATAAATTCACCATGCTCATCCTATGGATGAATTCAGGGCATGGAGTTGACATAGTCACTGTTTCCTTCTCATTTTCCTCCAGCAAATATGTATATGATAATAGTAACCAATCCCATGCCTAAATTCCCAAAAAATCAGCTACCTTTTCTTTCAGAGACAGTGTAATGATGACATCACCTTATACAAAGCTAAGTAAGGTCTTGTCAGCAGTATGCAGAAGAATCGTTTTTATGCTTTTTCATCATGTTCAGTCCAGTTACAAGAGAAACCAGTCATTGTTAACAAGGATCATTTGAAGTGTGTGTGGATTATTTACCCTTTCTCAACACTCTGGAACCGTTAACATGCTGTTAAACTTATTATTCAAAGGTCTGGTATATGTTCTGGCTAACGAACCTGGGTACTTTCAAAGGAGAGGTAGGGTGGACCTAAGTGTGTAGTATGCTTTTGATCTAATTATGTTGTTTATCTCTATTACTGATTAAGGTTGATGTGTTCTAGATATTGAGATAGAGGCTAGGGTCTTTATTTTTGCTATCATATTATTTTCTCTGGTTCTTTGAGATTATCATCACAGGTTGTTTGCGACCAAAGCAATATGAAATTAATTAATTCTGCACACCACGACTGATGATAATGTATGTAATTCATAAAACTACAATGTTTGTCAGCCAAACAACAGACTCCCTTGTTCTTCAAATGGAGCTTCTTTATAAACTTCATAATGAATTTCTGGACTTCACTTAAGCAACAAGTAATGGTTTCCAACAAATACATGGAAACTAAAAAACCACCTCCTGAAAAACATGTGAGTAAACAATGAAATTATGGCAGCTATCAAAAAATGCTTTGACGTGCCACTGCACTCCAGCCTGGGTGACAGAGCAAGACTCCATCTCAAAAAACAAAAATGCTTTGAAACAAATGAAAACAGAGACATAATGTACCAAAACCTCTGTGATGTGGCAAAAGCAGTGTTAAGAGAAAAGTTGGTAGCATTGAATGCTTATGTCAAAAAGATAGGAAGATCTCAAATTAACCACCTAACCTCACACCTTAACGAACCGAAAAAACAAAAACAAACTAAACCCAGAGCTAGCAGAAGAAAAGAAATAACTAAAATCAGAATAGAACTAAATAGACACCAAAAAAATTCAAAGAATCAGTGAAATGAAAAATTGGTTATTTGAAACAATAAACTAGACAGATCACTAGCCAGATTAACAAAGAAAAACAGAGAGAAGATCCAAATAAGTACAATTAGAAATGACAAAGGTGACATCACTAGTGAGCTCACAGAAATACAGAAGATCCTCAGAGACTATTATTAAAAACTCTACGCACACAAACCAGCAAATCTAGAGGAAACTGATACATTCCTGGAAACACACAACCTCCCAAGATTGAATCAGTAAAAAACAAAAATTCTGAACAGACCAATAACAAGTAATGGAACTGGATCTTTAATTTAAAAAAAAAAAAAAAACCTAGCAATCAAACAAAGTCTTGGACCAGATGGATTCACAGCTGAATTCTACCAGACATACAAAGAAGAGTTGTGGTACCAACCCTACTGAAAATTCTACAAGAATTCAAGGAGGAAGGACTCCTCCCTAACTCATTCTAAAAAGCCAGTAACATCCTGATTCCAAAATCTGGCAAATGTTCCTGATGAATATAGATGTAAAAATCCTCCAACAAGGCCGAGTGCTGTGGCTCATGCCTGTAATCCCAGCACTTTGGGAGGCTGAGGTGGGCAGATCACAAGGTCAGGAGCTCGAGACCAGCCTAACCAACATAGTAAAACCTCATCTCTACTGAAAATACAAAAATTAGCCAGGCATAGTGGCACATGCCTGTAATCCCAGCTACTCAGGAGGCTAAGGCAGGAGAATCACTTGAACCCAGGAGGCAGAGGTTGCAGTGAGCCAAGATCACACCACTGCACTCCAGCCTGGGTGACAGAGCAAGATTCCATCTCAAAAAAAAAAAAAAAAAAAAAATCCTCCAATAAAATACTAGCAAATCAAATCTGGCAGCACAAAGTTAAGTCACCATTATGAAGTGGGCTTTATTTCTGTGATGCAAAGATGGTTCAACATACATCTCTCTCAACATATCTCTCTTCACTGATAATATTATTCTACACCTAGAAAAGCCTAAAGATTCTGCCAAAAGACTCCTAGACCTGATAAATGACTTCAGCAAAGTCTCAAGATAAAAAACCAATATACAAAAAACAGAAAACCAGTAGCATTTCCTTTTTTTTTTTTTTTTTTTTTGTGACAGAGTCTTGCTCTGTTGCCCAGGCTGGAGTTCAACAGCATGATTTCAGCTTACTACAACCTCTGCCTCCCAGGTTCAAGTGATTTTCCTGCCTCACCCTACTGAGTACCTGGGATTAAAGGTGAATGCCACCACGCCTGGCTAATTTTTAAATTTTTAGTAGAGACACAGTTTTACCATGTTGGCCAGGCTGGTCTCGAACTCCTGTCCTCAAGTGATCCACCTGCCTTGGCCTCCCAAAGTACTGAGATTACAGCCATAAGCCACCACGCCCAGCCAAAAATGAGTGGCATTTCTATACACCAAAAATATTCAAGCTGAGAACCAAATCAAGAACACAATCCCATTTACAACAGCCACAGAAATAAAAGTACCTTGGAATACATCTAGCCAAGGGGGTGAAAAAAACACTGTGAGGAAGACTACAAAGCGCAGCTGAAAGAAATCAGAGATGACATTAACAAATAGAAAAGCATTCTATGCTCATGAGTTGGAAGAATCAGTATCATTTAAACATCCATATTGCCCAAATTAATATACAGGTTCGATGCTTTCCTATCTAACTACCACTAACATTTTTCATAGAATTAGAAAAACTAAAATTCATATGGAACAAAAAAAAACAGCCCAAATAACCAAGACAACCTTAAACAAAAAGAATAAAGCCAAAGGTATACAATTACCTGACTTCAAACTATACTACAAGGCTACAGTAACCTAAACAGCATAGCCCTGGTACCAAAATACACACATAGGCCAATGGAACAGAATGGAGACCCCTGAAAGAAAGTTGCACACCTAAACCAACTGATCTTCAACAAATTGACAAAAACAAACAATGAGGAAAAACAAACACTTATTCAAGAAATAGTGCTAGAAAAACTGGCTAACCACATGCAGAAGAAAGAAATACTGGACTCCTACTTCTCACCATGTACAAACATTAACTCAAGATAAAGACTTAAATGTAAGACCTGAAACTATAAAAATCCTAGAAGACAACCAAGAAATATTCCTCTAGACACTGGCATAGGCAAAAAAATTATGATGAAGATCCCAAAAGCAAATGCAACAAAACAAAAAATAAACAGGAATCAATTAAACTAAAGAGCTTCTGCACAGCAAAAGAAACTATCAGGGATGAGCGCAGTGGCTCATGCCTGTAATCCCAGCTCTTTGGGAAGCCAACACAGGTGGATCATGAGGTCAGGAGTTCCGAGACCAGCCTGGCCAACATGGTGAAACCCCATCTCCACTAAAAATACAAAAATTAGCCAGGCATGGTGGCATGTGCCTGTAATCCCATTTACTCAGGAGGCTGAGATAGGAAAATTGCTTGAACCTGGGAGGTGGAGGTTGCAGTAAGTCGAGATCATGCCACTGCACTCCAGCCTGGGTGACAAAGCAAGACTCAGTCTCAAAAAAAAAAAAAAAAAGAGAAACTAACAACAGAGTAAACAGACAACCTACAGAATGGGAGAAAATATTTGCAAACAACGCATCCAACAATAGACTAACACCCAGAGTCTGTAAGGAACTTAAATCAACAAGATAAAAACAAAAATCCCTTTAAAAAGTAGGCAAAAGCACAGAGAAAGCAGGAAAAATCTAAAATCGACACCATAACATCACAATTAAAAGAACTAGAGAAGCAAGAGAAAACAAATTCAAAAGCTAGCAGAAGACAAGAAATAACTAAGATCAGAGCAGAACTGAAGGAGATAGAGACACCAAAAAAAACCCTTCAAAAAATCAATGAATCCAGAAGCTGGTTTTTTGAAAAGATCAACAAAATATATAGACTCTTAGCCAGACTAATAAGGAAAAAAAGAGAGAAGAATCAAATAGATGCAATAAAAAATGATAAAGGGTCTATCAACACCAATCCTACAGAAATACAAACTACCGTCAGAGAATATTATAAATATCTCCACACAAATAAACTAGAAAATCCAGAAGAAATGGATAAATTCCTGGACACTTACTCCCAAGACTAAACCAAGAAGAAGTTGAATCCCTGAATAGACCATTAAAAAGTTCTGAAATTCAGGCAGTAATTAATAGCCTACCAACTAAAAAAAAGTCCAGAACCAGACAAATTCACAGCCGAATTCTACCACAGGTACGAACAGGAGCTGGTGCCATTCCTTCTAAAACTATTCCAAACAAAAGAAAAAGAAGAAATCCTCCCTAACTCAGTTTATGAGGCCAGTATCATCCTGATACCAAAACCTGGCGAGACACAACCACAAAAAAGCAAATTTCAGGCCAATATCCCTGATGAACATTGACGCGAAAATCCTCAATAAAATACTGGCAAACCAAATCCAGCAGCAGATCAAAAAACTTATCCACCACGATCAAGTCAGCTTCAGCCCTGGGATGCAAGGCTGGTTCAACATGAGCAATCAATAAATGTAATCTATCACATAAACAGAACCAATGGCAAAAACCATTTGATTATCTCAATAAATGCAGAAATGGCCTTCAGCAAAATTCAACAGCCCTTCATGCTAAAAACTCTCAATAAACTAGGTATTGAAACATACCTCAAAATAATAAGAGCTGTTTATAACAAACCCACAGCCAATGTCATACTGCAAAGGCAAAAACTGGAAGCATTTCCTTTGAAAACCAGCACAAGACAAGGATGCGCTTTCTCAACACTCCTATTCAACATAGATTTGGAAGTTCTGCCCAGTGCAATCAGGCTAGAGAAAGAAATAAAGGATATTCAACTAGGAAAAGAGGAATGCAAATTCTCTCTATTTGCAGATGACATGCTTGTATATTTAGAAAACCCCATCGTCTCAACCCAAAATCTCCTTAAGCTGATAAGCAACTTCAGCAGAGTCTCAGGATACAAAATCAATGTGCAAAAATCACAAGCATTTCTATGCACCAATAATAGAGAGCCAAATCATGAGCAAACTCCCATTCACAATTGCTACAAAGAGAATAAAATACCTAGGAATACAACTTAGAAAGGATGTGAAGGACCTCTTCAAGGAGAACTACAAAGCACTACTCAAGGAAATAAGAGAGGACACAAACAAATGGAAAAACATTCCATGCTCACGGATAGGAAGAATCTATATCGTGAAAATGGCCATAGTGCCCAAAGTAATTCAAAGATTCAATGCTATTCTCATTAAGCTACCACTGACTTTCTTCACAGAATTAGCAAAAACTACTTTAAATTTCAGATGGAACCAAAAAAGAGCCCATATAACCAAGACAATCCTAAGCAGAAATAACAAAGCTGGAGGCATCATGCTACCTGACTTCAAACTATACTACAAGGCTGCAGTAACCACAACAGCATGGTACTGGTACCAAAATAGATACATAGAATGGAACAAACAGAGGCCTCTGAAAAAATACCACACATCTACAACTATCTGATCTTTGACAAACCTGATGAAAACAAGCAATGGGGAAAGGATTCCCTGTTTAATAAATGGTGTTGGGAAAACTAGCTAGCCATATACAGAAAGCTGAAACTGAATTCCCTTCCTTACACCTTATATAAAAATTAACTCAATATGGATTAAAGACTTAAACGTAAGACTTAAAACCATAAAAACCCTAGAAGAAAACCTATGCAATACCATTCATCACGTAGGCATGGGCAAACACTTCATGACTAAGACACTGAAAGTCCAAAAATCAGGCAACAAAAGCCAAAATATACAAATGGGATCTAATTAAACTAAAGAGCTTCTGCACAGCAAAAGAAACTAGCATCAGAGTGAACAGGCAACCTACAGAATGGGAGAACATTTTGGCACTCTATCCATCTCACAAAAAGCTATTATCCAGAATCTACAAAGAACTTAAACAAATGTACAAGAAAAAAACAACCCCATCAACAAGTGGGCAAAGGATATGAACAGACACTTCTCAAAAGAAGACATTTATGCAGCTAACAAACATATGAAAAAAAGGTCATCATCACTGGTCATTAGAGAAACGCAAATCAAAACCACAGTGAGATACCATCTCACGCCAGTTAGAATGGCGATCATTAAAAAGTCAGGAAATGATGCTGGAGAGGATGTGGAGAAATAGGAATGCTTTTACACTGTTGGTGGGAGTGTAAATTAGTTCAACCATCGTGGAAGACAGTGTGGCGATTCCTCAAGGGTCTAGAAACAGAAACAGCATTTGATCCAGTGATCGCATTACTGGGTATATACCCAAAGGATCATAAATCATTCTATTATAAAGACACTGCACATGTATGTTCATTGTGCACTGTTCACAATAGCAAAGACTTGGAGCCAACCCAAATGCCCATCAATGATAGACTGGATAAAGAAAATATGGCACATATGAACCATGGAATACTATGCAGCCAAAGAAAATGATGAGTTCATTTCCTTGGCAGGGACATGGATGAAGCTGAAAACCATCATTCTCAGCAAACTAACATGAGAACAGAAAACCAAACACTGCATTTTCTCACTCATAAGTGGGGGTTGAACAATGAAAACACATGGACACAGGGAGGGGAACATCATACGCCAGGGCCTATATGGGGATCAGGGGTTAGGGGAGGAATAGCATTATGAGAAATACCTAATGTAGATGACAAGTTGATGGATGCAGCAAACCACCATGGCACGTGTATACCTATGTAACAAACCCGCATGCTCTGCACATGCACCCCAGAACTTAAGGTATAATAAAAAAAAAGAAGTAGAAGATTGAGTTTTATAAGACACCTGATTTGTTCTCTTAATGTTAAAATAAAATTGGAAACAAATTACACTTACATTGAATAAAAATTATAATACTTAAAAAATGGACAAAGGACATAGATACTTCTCAACAGAAAACATATAAGCAGCTAACAAACATGAAAAATGTTCAACAGCACTAATCATCACAGAGATGCAAATCATAACCACAATGAGATACCACCTCACACTGGTCATTATGGCTATTATTTAAAAATTAAAAAATAACAGGCTGGGTGCGGTGACTCACACCTATAATCCAAGCACTTTGGGAGGCCAAGGCAGGTGGATCACGAGGTCAGGAGATCGAGACCATCCTGGTCAACATGGTGCAACCCCCTCTCTACTAAAAATACAAAACTTATCCGGGCATGGTGGCATGTGCCTGTAGTCCCACCTACTCAGGAGGCTGAGGCAGAATTGCTTGAACCCTTTGAAAACCGACACAAGACAAGAATGCCCTCTCTCAACACTCCTATTCATCATAGTATTAGAAGTTCTGGCCAGGGCAATCAGGCAAGAGAAAGAAATAAAGTATATTCAATTAGGAAAAGAGGAAGTCAAATTGTCTCTGTTTGCAGATGACATGATGGTGTATTTAAAAAACCCCACCATCTCAACCCAAAATCTCCTTAAACTGATAAGCAACTTCAGCAAAGTCTCAGGATATGAAATCAATCTGCAAAAATCACAAGCATTCCTAGGCACCAATAATATACAGAGAGCCAAATCATGAGTGAAGGTTGCAGTGAGCCAAGATCTCACCACTGCACTCCAGCCTTGGTGACAGAGTAAGACTCCATGTCAAAAAAAACAAAACAAAACAGATACTGGTGAGGTTGAGAAGAAAAGGTAATCCTTATACACTGCGACATGAATGCAAATTATAGTTCAGCCCCTGTGGAAAACAGTTCGGAGATTTATCAAAGATCTAAAAATAGAATTACCATTCAACCCAACAATTCCATTACTATTACTGGGCATATACTCAAAGGAAAACAGATCATTCTACCAAGAAGACACCTGCACTCACGTGTTTATCACAGCACTCTTCAAAATAGCAAAGACACGGAATCAATCCAGGTGCTCATCAATGGTGGACTGGATAAAGAAAATGTGTTACACATACACCATGGAATACCATGCAGTCATTAAAAAGAATGAAATCACATCCTTTGAAGCAACATGGACGCACCTGGAGGCCATTATGTTAAGTGGATTAACACAGAAAAAAAGCCAAATACGGCATGTTCTTACTTGAGCTAAACACTGGGTACATGTGGGCACAAAGACGGGAACAACAGATATGGTAGACTCCAAAAGTCGGGAGGGAGGGCAGGGAACAAGGGCTGAAAAACTAGCTATCAGATACTATGCTCGATACTTGGGCAATGGAATCATTAGAAGCCCAAACCTCAGCATCACTCAATATATCCACATAATAAACTGGCACATGTACCCCCTGAATCTAAATTTTTTTTAAAGTAATGGTTTCCACATATTTAATTGATTTGTTTTGTGTTCTTTTGTGTGTTTCATTGATGTTTTTATTTGATTGTCAATTTTCCTTCAGATTTCTCCAAAGAATCTAAATTATTTCTATGTCCATTTTAGTATTTTTTAGAGATGCATTCATATATTTTTCATTGAATGCTGTCTCCTCTAACTTGCATATGATCCCATTATGAAAATTATTTGAACTATTAACAGAAGAAAAATTTACAGCATTATTTACGTAGAAGACCTGGGGTTTACTTATTTTGGCCACTCCATCTTCCTGCCATTTTTAGGTTGATATACAATGTAATTGTGCAGTAATAAATTTCCATGATTTGTTTACTTTTCCTAGGTTTATTAAATTTCACAGCTCAGGATTGAATTATTCCATAACATTCTGGTAGAATAGATGCTTAGACCGGGTGCAGTGGCTCATGCCTGTAATCCCCCAGCACTTGGGGGGCCGAGGGGGGCACATCACAAGGTCAGGAGATCGAGACCATCCTGGCCAACATGGTGAAACCCATCTCTACTAAAATACAAAAAATTAGCCAGGCATGGTGGCACACACCTCTAGTCCCAGGTATTCAGGAGGCTGAGGCAGGGGAATTGCTTAAACCTGGGAGGTGGAGGTGGCAGTGAACTGAGATCACACCACAGCACTCCAGCCTGGCGACAGAGCAAGACTTCGTCTAAAAAAAAAAAAAAAAAAAAAAAAAAGAATAGACATACTTACAAATAGCAAGACACATGCAACTAAAAGTTCACGAGGTGACCAAAGGCTGCCTAGATCCTGCTATAAATGGGACACATTACAGACATTTTTGTCTTTACCTTCAAAGTGCAATCCACAGAATCTAATATGCCTAAAAGGGTTATATTTTAAACAACTGAGTTCAGCAATTTCCAAAGGACTCCACAATGAAATCATTTGGGAAAATAATGCATTTTCCTCTAGTAAACTGAAAAATATTCACTGACACATTAAAGGCTATGAAAAATCATGCAGTTGAAAGAAAAAGAAAACTATTTTAATTTGACCTTAGAATATCCCTCCCCCATGGGTATCCATCAACATGTCAAAAACTAGTTCATCACAAAACACAGTTTGAGAAATGCTCATTTCATTTGAAAATCAAAATAATTTTAAACAGTATTCTCAATGGGGCAGCATTCCCTAAGAAAAGGGACTTTTTTGTATGGAAAGGAATATTTTTTGTCTTAAAAATTTGGTGGCAATGGCTGGGCACAGTGGCTCACGCCTGTAATCCCAGCACTTTCGGAAGCCAAGATGGGTGTATCACATGAGTCTAGGAGTTCGAGACCAGCCTGGACAACATGGTGAAACCCCATCTCTATCAAACAAAATTTCAAAAAAAAAAAAAAAGAAAGAAATTTGGTGGAGAGCAAGGCATGGTGGTTCACACCTGTAATCCCAGCACTTTGAGAGGCTGAGGCAGGTAAGGCTCAGGATAAGGTAAACTTTCCGCTGTGCATTCCAGAATTAAATGGACAGCATCAGCAAGGTGTGTTCACCATGACAAAGAGGAGACCAGCCTAAAACCAAGGGGTTGGGGAAAGGGTGAGATTAGATCCTGGGAGGGAGCAGTGAGAGAGAAATGACTGAACTAGATGATAAAGCCTTGAAAGCATAGGAGCCTGAACTTAAAGCAATGGACAAAATGAAGCCCCTATAAACTCCTAGAGAAAGTAGTCAAGATGAATTACTTAGGATAAAACTGATAGTAATATATATGACAGACACACTTATGGAGAGTAAGACAGATATAAATGACCTTGGGTAGTTGGGGAAAGGAGTCTGACACTCGAAAATGAATTAAGCTTTAGATTTGAGGAAATTGAGATGATCAGTTTGAACAGACAGCTTTAAAAGTCAACACAGAAGTCATAGCTGAATCTTTCACCAGAATGAATGAGCTCATGAAGAGAATGAACATAGGAAGGAAAGAGGTAGAAAACAGGGCCTTGGGCAACACCCACAGGTTAGGGAACCAAAAGAAGAGCAAGCAAAGCATCCAAAGACATAATAGATCAATTATTTTTTAAGATTTAAAAAAGGTATGGACCACAGAATGATGATTGTTTACCAATATGTTATGACAGAAATTCTTAAACTTTTAGGTTGATATAAAAGATTATAGCCCTATATATAAATAACACATACATTCATGAAGGAGACTATTCTAAAAGGAAGACATACTACTTATAGAAAACAAATCCAGTTATATGAGTCAAGTGGCTCATAGATACTATTATAAACTCTCAGAAAATAACAGTAAGCAAAAATGAGCTATAAATTCATCATCAATCATCACTGAAAGTTGCATTACCATAGGATTACTCTGACTCAATCTAACAGGCAAAGAAATTGCCTAAAGGGCAGTACAACTTTGAGCATAAATTTAGCTGTATGAAACAGCAGAGGCAACTGCAACAGAGATCACTACTTTCTTCACAAATTATCCTTTATTTTCTATGTTCACATGTAAATTGAAGCTATTTATATTAAATGTCTCAACCTTATGAACCCACCTCTATATTGTTTTAGTAGTTAATTCTTAACAGAAATTAGTGTGGCATCATGACTAAACAGTCCCAAGATTAAATGGTAACAACAGTTGCCATCTAAGAATGTGAGGAACTCTACAAATAGGATATCCTGTGTCCCAGTTTGCCTGCGACAGTCGGTTTATACCTGCTTTTCAGGAGGGATCATTAATATTAGTCAGTTTATACCTGCTTTTCAGGAGGGATCATTAGTATTACCCTCTTTCAGTCTTAAAGTATGGATGTTAATTACATGGACCCCATATCAATGAAGGCAAGCACACAGGAAATTATTATGAACTACGCTTATTTTCTAGTCCATGTTTATTCCTAATTTACAGAAATACCTGTCATACCCTATGAACATTCATTATAGTTTTACTTCCTCCTTTTAAATTTGAATGACTATAATTTTCTTTTTCCTCCCTAATTGCTCTGGCTAGAAATTCCAGGACTTTTTGAATAGAAGTGGCAAAAGCAGGCACCTCTGACTTGTTCCTGATCTTAAGGGAAATCAAGCCTATTTTTTCTATAAAGTAAAAATTTCCATCTGTGGAGAGCAGTCTTTCATATTTGGGATACACTTCTCATTAAGCTTGGTTTGAACGAGGAAACACAAGAGCTAATAACTCATAGAACGCTGCTCATACTTTCAGAAACTAGCCCTGGAACAGCTAGGGACTGCCTCCTAGTGGTGGGGTGAGTCTTGGATGTCCCTGACCCCACCTCTGTTTCAACATTTTGTCAGGCCTAGTGAGGTTCTCCCATACCTACCAATCAGCTTCAAACCACTCTTTGCATTCCATACTTTTTCCTCTTGTGCTTAATAAGCTCTGTGTTCCCTCATTCAAACCAAGCTAATGAGAAGTGTATCCCAAATATGAAAGACTGTTCTTCAAGATGGATATTTTTACTTTATAGAAAAAAATAGGCTTGATTTCCCTTAAGATGAGGAACAAATTAGGGGTGCCTACTTTTGCCACTTCTATTTTTAAAAGTACTGGAATTTCTAGCCAGAGCAATTAGGAAGGAAAAAGAAAATTACAATTATTCAAATTGGAACGGGAGAAGTAAAACTATCTCTGTTTGCAGATGAAATGATCTTCTGTATTAGCCTGCTTTCATACTGTTACAAAGAACTGTCTGAGACTGGGTAATCTGTAGAGGAAAGAGGTTTAATTGACTCGTAGTTCAGAGTGGCTCGGGAAGTGTCAGGAAACTTACAATCATAGCAGAAGGCAAAGGGGAAACAAGGCACCTTCTTCACAAGGTGGCAGGAAGGAGAAGTGCCTAACGAAGTGGAAAGAGCCCCTTCTAAAATCATCAGATCTCGTCAGAACTCACCCGCTAGCTTAAGAACAGCATGGGGGAAACTGCCCCCATGATTCAATTACCTTCACCTGGTTTCTCCTTTGACACATGGGGATTGTGTAGATTACAGGATTACAATTCAAGATGAGATTTGGGTAAAGACATAAAACCTAACCATATCATCTTCTATGTAGAAAAAAACCCTAAAAGATCCACATAAAACCCAGGCATGGTGGCTCATGCCTGTAATCCCAACAATTTGGATGGCCAAAGTGAGAGGATCACTTGAAACCAGGAGTTTAAGATCAGCTTAGGTAACATAGTGAGATCCCCATCTCTACAAAAAAAAAAAAAAATGTTTTTAACCTGTCAGAACTAATAAACAAATTCTGCAAAGTTATACGACACAAGATCAACACACACACACAAATCAGCTGTATTTCTATACATTAGAATTAAACAATACAAGAAAGAAGAAAACAATTTCACTTATAACATTATCAAAAAGAATAAAATGCAACCATTAGGAAGACTATTATTTAAAAAACAGAAAATAAAGGTATTGCTGAGGATGTGTAGGTATTGAAACCCTTATACACTGTTGATGGGAAGGTAAAATGGTATAGCTGCTCTGGATAACAGTATAGTAGTTTCTCAAAAAATTAAAAATTAAATTACCATAGGAACCAGCAATTCTACTTCTAGGTACATACACAAAAGAGTTAAAGCAGAATCTTAAACAGATGTTTGTTCTCCTCAAAATTCACATGTTGAAGTCCTAATCCTCAGTACACCTCAGAATATTTCTCCATATTTGGAGACAATGCATTTTAAACAGTAATTAAGGTTAAATGAGGTCATATAAATGGGACTTAATCTAGAATGACTGGTGTCCTTACAAGAAGATGAGACATCAGGGATGTGCCCACACAGTGAGAAGATGACCATCTGCAAGCCAAGGAGAGAGTCCTCTGGAAAAACTGACTGTGGCAACCCCTTGATCTCAGACTGCTAGCCTCTAGAGCTGTGGGAAAATTAATTACTGTTGTTTAAGCCACCCAGACTGTGGCATTTTGTTATGCTACTTCTAGTGAACTAATAAATTTGTACACTCATGTTCAGAGCAGGATTATTCAGAATAGCTAAAAAGTACAAGCAACCCAAGTGTCATCCATCAGTGATATATGTATTATTTATCATATATATATATATACACACACACACACACACAAAATAGAATATTATTCAGCTTTAAAAAGGAATAAAATTCTGACACATGTTACAACATAGATGAACCTTGCGGACATTATACTAAGTAAAATAAGCCAGTCACACAAAGACAAATATTGTATGGTGCCACTTATATGAGGTAACTAAAGGAGTCAAATTCCTAGAGACAGAAAGTAGAAGGGTGTGTGCCACAAGATGGGGGAGGAAAAATGGGGAGTTGCTGTTTCATAGATAGTTTGTTTTGACAGATGAAAGGAGTCATGGCGATCGGTTGTACAACAATGTGAATACTTTATACTCAACTGTACACTTAAAAATGGTTAAGATGGTTAATGTTCTATGTATTTTGCCATAATTAAAATTGGTTTAAAAAGAATAAAATACTTAGGAATAAATTTAGCAAAGGAGGTACAAGACTTGCACACTAAAAATTACAAAATTTTGCTGAAAGAAATTAAGGAAAACATAAATAAATGGAAAGACATCCAATGTTCATGAGTTGGAAGACTTAATATTGCTAAGGTAATACCACCCAAAGCAATACACAGATTCAATTCACAATCCCAACAGCATTTTTTGCAGAAATAGAAAAGTCCATCCTAAAACTCGTATGAAATGCCAAGGGTCCCAGAAGAGCAAAAAGAATCTTGGGAAAAAAATGACAAAGTTGGAGAATTTGCACATTCTGATTTCAAAAGCTACAAGTATATCTTACATATACACAATAAATTTTTAAAAAATACTACAAGTAATGGAAGTAGTATAGTACTGGCTTAAAGACATACATAAAGACCAAGCAATAGACTGCCTAGAAATAAGCCTTAGACTATAAGCTCAAATTATTTTGATAAGGATGCCAAGACTGCTCAACTGGGCAAAGACAGTCTTTTTCAACAAATGGTGCTGGAAAACCTGGATATCCACATGCAAAAGAATGAAGTTCTGTTACTTTACATCATATACAAAAATTAACTCAAAATGGAACAAAGACCTAAATATAAGACCTAAAATTAAAAAACTCTTAGGAACAAATAGGGAGAAATCATGACATTGAAAATAGCAGTAATTTCTTGGATATGACACCAAAAGCACAGGAAACAAAATAAATAGATAAATTGAACTTTATCAAAATGAAAAACTTTTGTATATCAAAAGATACTATCAGCAGAGTAAAATGGCAACCCACAGAATGGGAGAAAATATTTGCAAATCATATACATGATAAGGACTTAATATCCTGAATAAAGAATTCCTACACTTCAACAACATAAAAACAATCAATCTGATTTTTTAAATGGACACAGGACTTAAGTAAACGTTTCTCCAAAGAAAATATACACATGGCCAACAGGCACATGAAAAGATGCTCATCATTACTAATCATTAGGAAGATGTAAATCAAAATCACAATGACATACCACTTCCTACCCATTAGGATGACTATCATCTAAAGGAAAAAAATAAGTTTCAGCAAGGATGTGGAGAAATGGGAACACTTGTGCATTGCTGGTGGGGTAAATGTAAAATAGTAGAGCTGCTATGGAAAATATGATGGTCCCTCAAAAAATTAAAAATAGAATTACCACATATTCCAGCAATTCCACTTCTGAGTACATACCTCAAAGTATTCAAAGCAGAGGCTTTAACAGACATTTGTACACCCATGTTCACAGCAGCATTATTCACAATAGCTAAAATGAAGACACAACCCAAGTGCCCAACAAAGGATAAACAAAATGTACATATGTATACAACAGAATATTCAGCCTTAAAAAGGAAGAAAATTCTGACGCATGCCACATGAATGAATCTTGACATTATGCTAAGTGAAATAAACCACACACAATGGGACAAATATTGTATGATTTCACTTACATGATAATCCAAAATAGGCAAATTCACAGAGAAGAAAAGTATATTAATGGTTTCTAGACTCTGGAGGAAGGAGAAAATTACAGTTTATCGTTTAATGAGACAGAGGTTCTGTCTGGAATAATGAAAAAATTTTGGAAACAGACAGTGGTGGTGACTGCAAAACATTGTGAATGTAATTAATAGCACTAAATTCTACACTTAAAATGGCTAAAATGGGCCAGGCATAGTGGTTCACGCCTGTAATCCCAGCACTTTGGGAGGCCAAGGCGGGCGGATCCCCTGAGGTCAGGAGTTTGAGATGAGTTTAACCAATATGATGAAACTGTGTCTCTACTAAAAATACAAAAATTACCCAGGCATGGAGGTATGCACCTATAGTCCCAGCTACCTGGGAGGCTGAGGCTCGAGAATCACCAGAACCTGGGAGGTGGAGGCTGCAGTGAGCCTCTGCACTACAGCCTGGAAAACAGAGTGAGACTTCATCTCAAACACACACACACACACACACACGCACACACACACACACACACAAAGAAAAGGCTAAAACAACAAATCTGTATTATATGCATATTTCACCAAAATAAAAAAAATAAAAAGGCATGAAGTTAGGCTTTTATTTGAATTGATATGATGAAATGTGAATGATCTGAATTCACTCATCCATTTAGTAATTTTTTTATTTTTCTATTTTTGAGATGGAGTCTCACTCTCTTACTCAGGCTGGATGGAGTACAATGGCATGGTTTCGGCTTACTGCAACCTCCGCCTCCTGCGTTCAAGCAATTCTCCTGCCTCAGCCTCCCAAATAGCTGGGACTACAGGCATATGCCACCACACCCGGCTAATTTTTTTTTCTTTTGTGTTTTTAGTAGAGATGGGTTTTCACTATGTTGGCCAGGCTGGTTTTGAACTCCTGACCTCATGATCCGCCCACTTCAGTCTCCCAAAGTGCTGGGATTACAGGCATGAGCCACCCAGGCTGGAGTGAACTGGCATGATCACAGCTTACTGCAACTTGGAGCTTCTGGGCTTAAGCAATCTCCCCATTTCAGTCTCCTGAACAGCTAGGACTATGAGCATGCACCACCATACCTGGCTGATTTTTAAAAATATTTTTGTGGAAATGGTGTCTCACTACATTGTCCAGGCCGGTCTTGAATTCCTGGCTTCAAGCAATCCTTCCATCATGGCCTCCCGAAGTGCTGGGATTATAGGCATGAGCCACTGCATCTGGACTTACTCACATTTCATACAGCATATAATATGTTGTAGGCACTTTGCTAAACTCTAAAGTGATAAACAAAAACTTAACAATAATGTTTTTGTTGTTGCTTTTTAAGACAGGGTCTTGCTCTGTTGCCCAGGCTAGAATGCAATGGTGCAATCTTGGCTTACTGCAGCCTCCACCTCCTAAACTCAAGCAATTCTCCCACCTCAGCCTCCCGAGTAGCTAGGACTATAGGCGGGCACCACCATGCCCAGCTACTTTTATTTTTGTAGAGATTAAGTCTCACCATGTTGTTGCCCAGGCTGGTCTCAAACTCCTGGCCTCAAGAAATCCTCCTGCCTCAGCCTCATGCCTCCGCATTACAGGCATGAGTCACTGTGCCTGGCTTATGCTAATGTTTTAACAACATTAATAATCATTAACAGTTTTTTGGGTTTTTAAAAATTTCAACTTTTATTTTAGATTTAAGCAGTATATGTGCAGGTTTGTTACATGGGTATATTGAATGATGCTGAGGTCTGGGATACAAATGATCCTATTACCAAAGTAGTGAGCATAGTACCTAAGAGTTTTTCAACCCTTGACTTCCTCCCTCATTCCTACCTCTAGTAATCCTCAGTGTCTATTGTTGCCATGTTTAGCTCCCACTTGTAAGTAAGAACACACTGTATTTATCCTCTTCCTGTGTTAATTTACTTAGAATAATGGCCTCTAGCTGCACCCATGTTGCTGCACAGGCCATGATTTTACTCTTTTTTATGGCTGCACAGTATTCCATGATATATACATACCACAGCTGATAGGCACCTAGGTTGATTCTATGTCTTTGCTTAATGAGAGTTAACTGTTTTTGAATATTTTTTTTTTTAATGAGAGAAAGAAAGAAGAAGAAAGAAAAAAGGGGGAAAGAGAACAAAATTCTTGCTCTGTTGCCCAGGCTGGAATACAATCTAGGAATAGGTATTAAAAACCTCTTTTATGCCGATAATTGTACTTAACAACAGAGACAGGAGGGAATAAGGGAAGAAAATAACAAACAAACAGCCAACTAGTATTTCATTTAAGTCTGTGACATGCTATGCAAATGCTGAAGAGTGATTTACTTCCGATTATATAGTCACTTTCAGAATAGGTGTAATATGATACTGAGAAAAATGTATGTTCTAGAGACTTGGGATGAAGAATTCTATAGATACTCACTAAGTTTACTTATTCCAGGTCTAAATTCCCTATTAATTTTCTATCTCGTTGATCCGTCAAATATTAACAATGTGGTGTCAAGATCTTCCGCCATTATTGTGCGGGAGTCCAAGTCTCTTTATAAGTCATTTAGAACTTGTCTTATGTATCTGGGTGCTCCTATATTGGGTGCATATATATTTATGATCATTAACTCCTGTTGCTGCATTGATTCTTTTACCATTATGTA
>CAUYLG010025448.1:0-11401 GCA_963573385.1 Cacajao melanocephalus
TGCTTGTTTGTTATTTTCATCCCTTATTCCTTCCTGTCTCCATTGTTAAGCACAATTATTGGCATAAAAGAGGTTTTTAATACCCATTTTTAGACTGCATTCTAGCCTGGGCAATAGAACAAGAATCCCATTCTCTCTCCCTTTTTCTCTTCCTCTTTCTTTCTCTCTTACGTTCTTTTTTCTTTCTTTCACTCTCACTTTCTTTCCTCTCTTTTTCTTTCTTTCAAAAATAAAAAAATAAAAATAAATTAAAACAAGAAGATTCATGCATAAAAAATAGAAGTTATTTTTGAAACGCTCATGACCCCCCTCCCCTTTTTGAGGCATTGTGGTGGGGAGACAGTGATGGGTCCTGCTCCTTAAGACCAATCTACTCACATACAAAAGAAAGAGCAAAGCAATTACACAGACACATACGCACACACACACACACACACACACGGACACATACTGAGACACACACACAGGCAATGAGGCAGCCATCCTTATAAATTTCAAACTGGAGCAAGACACAAGAAGTCCATATTAGTCAAGATAATAGTTATGCCAATGAAAAGTCCTTGCCTCTCAGACCAGCACACCATTCTCAGAAGCCAAAGGAGGAGAAAGCTTCAGAGAGCTAAAGTTAGATCAGTTCAGAAGAGGAAATGCTCCCAGGGAATTCACTGTTTCATTTCACAACACACCTCCTTGTGTTGGTGCCCTGGGACCCTGATAAGCTGTAAACGAGAGACAGATGGGACATTGATTTTGAGTCTATGTGTCCTAAAGAGAATCTACACAGGCTAGGTAAGATGAAAATAAAGGAATGGGCTAAAGCCAGGATTTTAGAGCTTGAAAGTATTTTGCTTCCTGGGAGTGTCTGTAAGCAGATGATAATGATGACAGTTGTCTCTAGGCCTTGGCAGATGCATTTCCCAAGCATTTTCAGACTTAATGAGTCCAGAGAGCATCCCGTGGGGCAGGGAAGTCACGTTATTAGCAGATTACGGTAAGGAAATGGGGGAAATCTACGGGTTTCAGTGAATGATGGGGACATCAGAATTAAGTGTCTTAGCCTGAATCCTCACAAACACTTTTGCTTCCAACCTTTCTCCCAGGAGAGGCAGGGGAAAGGGATGGCTTGAAGTCTGAATGTGATTTCAGGGAAGAAGAGAATGATTCTCTACATGTGTATTTAGTCCCTCCTCGTGTTTGCACACATGCCCATGATGCTGCCTGAGCTGGCAGAAACCACCCCACTGCAGTGGAGCCTGTATACATTGTACCACGTGCACAATTATATGTGGGACCCTGCAAAGTTATCCAGAAAAACTGCACTCGTATGAGCCCTAGCCATCTGGCTGCCTAGCACTTTCTCAGTTCCCTTCCTTGGTTTGAAGATTTCCAGATTTATGAATCCCACTTCCCCAGGAGGGAGCCAGAAATTCACTTTCCCTAAGTTGTTTATAGCTGGAAACAGGCATGGCCCCGGCCTCCTCAGATAGGCTGTGCCAGACTTTGATTGTAGGAGAGCCTTGTGGAAGAAAGAGTGCAGAGTGGAGGAATTCCGATGAGGGTGACAGAGAGACACTTAGTTTGCAGAAGCAAAGGTTGTGGTGGTTCCACTGGTAGCTCTCCTGCTGTGCTGTAACAGTAGACACTCTCCTGGAGCAATAATTAAGGTGCTGGACCCAGCTGAGTAGCCTCCAAGCCTGATTAACCCTCCCAGGTACTCTGTGTAAAAACCAATACAGTCTAGTGACTACAGTTGAAGTAGCTACGGTGAATTCTGTTGTTCATAACCAAAAACTCGTACTCATTGTCCTTGTACTTACAGGAGATGCCAAAAAAAAAAAAAAAAAAAAACCTCAGTAATTAAAAGGACATTTTAATGTAGTAATTTTAGAAAGCATTTAGGTATTCAAAAATGCTTTTGCAAAAAATGTATAAATGTACTTGTTATACTTTATTTTAAAATCAAAGAAACGGAATCTAGAGAAGCCTAGTCATGTATCAAGCTGCATAGCACATTAAGATTAAAATGAGAATTAGGGCCAGGCATGGTGGCTCACAACTGTAATCCTGGCACTTTGGGAAGTTGAGGCAGGCGGATCACCTGAGGTCAGGAGTTCGAGACCCGCCTGAGCAACATGAAGAAACCTCCCTCTCTACTAAAAATACAAAATTAGCCAGGTGTGGTGGCCTATGCGTGTAATTGCAGCTACTTGGGAGGCTGAGGCGGGAGAATCACCTGAACCCAGGAGGCAGAGGTTACAGTGGATCGTACCATTGCACTCCAGCCTGGACAACAAGAGTGAAACTCCATCTCGAAAAAAAAATGAGAATTAGGCTTTCAGATTTCACTTCAGTGATTTCCCCACAACAGAAACCTGCCCATGGGAGGGGACTTGAGTCATATTCTTGACTGAATCCAACTAGAAATTACCAAAAACATTTAAAAAAAATCTTGCACTAAGCGGCTCATTCACAACTGAGCAGAACTGGGGGTCTGGGTTGAGACAGGGAAGGCGCACTTAATTTGAATGCAAAACTTAGAAGGTGCTAGAAAAATACAATAATCAAGACAAATAAGAGTTTAGCTGGGACTGGTGTCTCATGCCTGCAATCCCAGCACTTTGGGAGGCTGAGACAGGCGGATCACCTAAGGTCAGGAGTTCAACACCAGCTTGACCAAGATGGGAAACCCAGTCTCTAATTTTGTACAAATACAAAAATTAGCTGTGTGTGGTGAGTGCATGTCTGTAATCTCAGCTACTCAGGAGGCTGAGGCATGAGAATCACTTGAACCCAGGAAGCAGAGGTTACAGTGAGCCAAGACTGTGCCACTGCACTCCAGCCTGGAGGACAGAGGGAGACTCTTTCTCAAAAGAAAAAAAGAAAAAGAAAAAACAACAGTTTCATGCGACACTTTATAAATTTAAATGAATGCAAAAATCCATGATGAACAAAATTTTAAATGAAGACAAGATCAGTATTACGGATTTTTTCCCTTTGTCTCAGACTCTGATACATAGTTACTTATGCTGTCTTTAGGGAACTTGTACATGTCATCTTTAAATAAATTAGTAGCACAGATTATACTACCTCATTGCCTCCTCGAATAATCAAAGTTTAAGTCTTCTTCTTCCTGGTATATGAATCTTCTCCAACAGAATATATAGTAGCATCTCTCTGGAAGCATTCCTGAGCCCACAAATTTGGATTAGATCAGAATCTCTGTGTCCGGACCTGTCTGGACCTTGCAGAAATATGAATGCTGGCAGAATCTCTAAAATAACAGAGTAAATTGAACCAAAATAAACACAAGGAGACATAAGATCAAATTTTAAGGAATATTTGGGCTGCCGGCTACCCAGCACTTCTAAATAGATGAGTGCCTTGATAAATCATAACAAAGATGGTGGTAATTAGTGTCCATTTCTCACTATATGCCAGATGCCCCGTTAGACACTTGAAATAGTGGATGCTTCTTGTCACAATTCCTATGAGGCAGGAAGTCCTATGACAAAAGTAGGGGTAGAGTTCCTAGTTAGGAAGTGGCAGAGCCACACCATAAGCCCAGGGTAACAAACTCCAGGGCTGAAGTCTCCCTGCCATACTGTGCTTTATCTCAAGAAAGTGGACCTGTTCTCAAGAAGTCTGAGGATCACAAAGCATCAGGCCTAGACTTCCCCAGAAGGCAAATGGATATTGTTAGAATGATCGCTTGGGAAAAGCCACAGCTTCTCTTTTATGAGTGAAGCGAGTGGAAGGAGAGACAGCTGCAGTCTGCAAGCCTGGAATCTCTGCCCAATAAGCAGCATCCTTCAATTCTCCCTGCCTCGCTGAGGAGTTTGTCTAGTCCCAAAGAAGCACTTAATGTACTTTCATGCCCATTATACAATCCTAGGTGTTCTGATGTGAGAAGAACTTCTTCGGAAGGTATCTGCATGCATATGGGGAAACTGAGGCCAAGGTAAGTAAAGTAATTTTCATAGAAAACTGAGACTAGTACCCAAGTTACTCAATCTCCAGTCAAGACTGAGTTCATCACACCATACAGCCATGCAGATTAAGTCCTGAACTGTCTATGCAAAAAACTGTGCTTCGTCACTGAGGCTGAGAGACCCTCTTCAAAAGGTTTAGTCTGTACACCAAAGGTTTAAAAAAAGAAAAACTTGGCATTTTATAGGTCAAATCTAGTTAGCAGTTGTGGTTGGATTTTTCTTCCTCGGTTTGTCAAGTGTTTTTGAAAAATTTGAACTAGTTGATATAATTTTAAAAATCAGGAGTTTTCACATGCAAATCCAATATCTGGCTCCCCTTGAAAAAATCCAAGATCAGGACACACTGGAACCACTTTCACACATGGCAGCTATTGGCTAGAGCAGGTGGTATGCTGAGCCAGATCATGCTGGCTCTCAAGAGCCAAATACAAAATATTCAGAAATGTCGTGGGCCATGTGTTAAATGGTAGCTTGAAATCCACCATCACAGGATCGTTTACACCAGCCATGTTACCATGGAAACATGGACAATGGAAACATTTGTCCACTGTCCATCTGCTCCTTCCCCCGACTGGTCAAGGACAGTGTCACTAGCAAAATTCTCCTGTTCTTCCAGACTGCACGTACATGAGTTGTCCAAGAAAACCCCAAGTCAAAGAAGCTGCACTGCAGGAAACCAATATGGTGTAGGCCCTAGGCAAGGCATCGCTGATTGCACTTGCAAGAAACAAATGCCTGCAAAAATCAGGCCAGGAGGATTTTGAAACTGTGCAAAAAAGGTGTCTATATACTGGCCTTTTTGAATAGTGTAGCTATGAACATTCTTGTACATCTCTCTTGTGCACGTGTATACATTTCTGCCAGATACACGCCATAGGACTGGAATTGCTGGAACATAGGTATTCATATGTTCAACCTTAGGAGCTATAGCTAAAGAGTTTTCTAAAGTGCTCTTATTTATTTACACTCCCACCAGCCATGAAGGAGAGTTGTGGTTGCTTCAACATTTAGTGCTGCCATATTCTTTTTAAAACTGTCACTTTAAAAAATCACTTTCTATTGGGTTTAGCACCACATTTTTTATCAGGCCACTTGCGTGCTGTGTCCTGGCCACAGATGTGCTCGTGTATTCTAGGCTGATGGAGTAAGATCAACAACTTTACACTTGACCCAACTGGCAATCCAAAGTAAACAAGGAGGAAGGAATAAGTCAACAGAATTCCCAAAAGAAGTCATCATAATTGATTACATTTCACTTATCAGAAAACCATTCCAAGTATTTGACTAATTTGAGACTCCCTGTTGTGATACAGAATCTCTTCCTCTGTGAGATGTTATAATTCTTGCCAGGAATATCCAGGGACCTGCTTTCCTCTGCTCCAAGTCTCAGAGTCCAGGCTGTTTGTAACATGTAATTTATGATTGAGAAATAGGGGAAAAGGGAGACCATCTTACAAGTTCTGGCCCCAAAACTCCTTTCTCTTTAGTTCCAGCCCCAAATCAACCCCACTTGACTGCCCCCCTCACGCCACAAAACAACCAAGTGCTCTCGTTCCGAAGCACTCTCTTGGCTCCCACTGGTCATGATAAAATTCACTCCCCCATAGTCATTTTGGCCTGACCTCCAACTAGGATCACCTCCTAGGAGATGCACTATGTTTAGGAAAATCACCCTCAAGTATCTCTGGCTTCTAAACGTCCACTCCAAAGACTGAGTGATAAGGTTGAATGAATTGCAAATAGAAGCAGTTTCTATTCAGGAAGCCCAAAGAAGCTCCCTGTGTTCTTCCTCTGCGACCCGCAGTAGGCAGGTCACTCTTCGGCCAGGATGAGCAGAGGCTCTCCAATCCTGCCTCTACCCTTTGTCCTGTTGCAGCCCACCTGGGACAGGCGTTCTTAGGTCCATCCTGCCATGCCAGATCATTCATGCCATGCCCACAGGGTGGGGTCCTGGGGGAGAGTCCTCCTCTCGAGAAAGGTGCTCTTTCTTCACCATGGGCAAAGGGAGACCAAGCTGCCCCAGTGTGTGGTGTTGGCAAGCATCCAGAAGAGGCTTCACAGCTGTGAATTAACTCAACACCCTCTCATGTCCTGAGGAAGAAGTCACAGGTTATAGCATTATTCCTTTGGCATGTATTCCTTCTCCCATAGGGCAAAGCTGGCTTGCTCACAAATGCTTTCACATTTCACACCCTCCAAACATGCCAATTCAACACACTCATGGGAAGCAGGCAGCAATGAGGGTGGCAGAAAGTCAGACTTCAGAGCTTTATCCTCAAACTCCTTTACTGAAATAACAACAAGTATCTATTGCTGGCCTCACCATGTATACTTACTAAGCACTTTCTATATATCTCATGTTTAATTCTCACAACCCTCTGAGGCAGCTACTAGTATTAGGCTATTTCACAGCTGGAGAAACTGTGCCCATGAATTCACAACTAGGAAGTGGTTAAGTTGGGATTCAAACCCAGGAAATTGAACTCCCAAGGCCATGCTCTCAGTAGCTATTTTGTCACAGGATTTCTTACCTTGTCTCCTGGATGTGGATCTTCAGCCCCCAGCCACCTGTTTTCATCTACCTTCTTTGTGATCCCAGCTCCCAGACTATCTTGAAAGTGTCTCCAGGGCTTTTGGTTGGGACCTATCCCAACCTCTTGTCTTCTCCCCAAACCTCATGGAGACTTTCTAAGATCAGAACCCTTGGAGCATTTTAAGCTGCTCAGTAGCAGAGTCTACACCAGCAGGCCTCAGCTGCTAGCAGACCAGAGTCCACACAACAGACTTGAACTCCTCAGCTTCAAGCCCCAGCACCATCACCCAATAGGAGTGAACATCTAGCAGGTTATCTAAACACTCCAAGGCTTGGTTTCTACCTTAATACCACAGTATAATAATAATGCCTGCCTAATAGGGCTTTTCATAGGATCCAATGAGCTGATGAATGTAAAACACAGCGCAGTTAAGGGCGCAGTGAATACTCGCTATCACTAGTCATAAAACACCTGCTCGGTTTTCAATTTTTGAAATCTTGAGGTTAGAAAGTGTAAAACGGACTCCCTTTTAATTTTGGCTTTTCTCCAAGTCTTCTTTCCCTTATCTCCATCTTATGCCCTGTTGGAGGTCTCCATTCCAGGGGTGTGAGTACATAACACAGTGCTTGGCTCTGAGCAGGGAGCAATGCCAGCGTTACTCCTTCCTTCTAGCTTTTGTTCTCCCTACATCATCCTAATACTAACTTATCCTTTCCCTCTTCTCTTGATATTTTTGTTCTCCTTTTCCCACGTGCTTGAGAGGGAGCTGAGAGACCTAGACACCATCTTTAGAGTGGCTCAGGCAGCATCCATAAGACCAGAGTAGCTCATCTGTCCAGAACTAAACCTAGATCCCTGCTCTACAGACTCTTCACCCAGCGCTTTTATGGGGTATCCAGTGTCTGACTTTGGATCATGATTTTTCTCTTACGGAGGGACATGATCGATGTCCATTAAAACCAGAGTGGCTGGGCGCAGTGACTCATGCCTGTAATCCTTGGACTTTGGGAGTCTGCGGCACTTGAGCCTAAGAGTTTCAGACCAGCTCAAGCAACACGGTGAGACCCTGTCTCTACAAAAAAATACAAATTTTATTTGGATGTGGTGGTGTGTGCCTATAGTCTCAGCTACTTCAGAGGCTGAAGTGGGAGGATCACCTGAGCCCAGGGAAGTTGAGGCTGCAGTGAGCCATGATCGTGCCACTGCACTCCAGCCTGGGCAACAGAGTGAGACCCCATCTAAAAAAAAAAGCACAGAGCATTTTGTCAAAAAGCGTCAGTAAGACATCTGTGAGGAGTTGGCTTCTTATCGCAGAAGTGTGGTTCTGTTCATGTTAAATATGCATTTTCTTACCTCTTGTAAGTACATATGATTGAGGTTAAATCTCTTACTTGTACTACCGCAGTGGCTCTTAATCAGGGAGAGTATCAGAATTACATTTCTGAGATTCCTAAGGATGGCTGTAAAATCACAGAGCCAAGGATGTGTATATTTTGATTCAGACACTGTTCCCTCTTCCAGACCCTGCTACCACCTTCTCAGTCAACAACCATTATCCTGGTGGCTTTTTAGATGGTGGGCAACCATCCAAATGAACAGCGCTGAAAATGAAAGTTTAAAAAATCAAAATAGGCTGGGCCCAGTGTAGTCCCAGCACTTTGAGAGGCCAGCTTGGGAGGATTGCTTGAGCCCAGGAGTTCCTGATCAGCCTGAGCAACATAATGAGACTCCATCTCTACAAAAAAATTAAAAAAAAATTAGCCCAGTGTGGTGGAGCACACTTGTAGTCCCAGCTACTTGGGAGGAGGGGGCAGGAGGATTGCTAGAGCCTAGGAGGTCAAGGCTGCAGTGAGCTGTGATGGCACCACTGTACTCCAGCTTGTGCAACAGAAACAGACCCTGTTTCAAAATACACACAGACACACACATGTATGTGGTCTAATTTCTGTCAAAAAACATTCTATTTGCTCCTTGATTCTCTGCCCTTTTAAAACAGCTTCTCTTTCCAGTTAACACCTCAGGCTCTGACTTACTTTCCCTCACTGGTTGTCATAGCCTTCTCCAACATGTGCTGCTTCCGTATTTCAGACGTGGCATAGGAGACACAGCAATAACTAAGCATGTACAGCGAATCAAAGGATGGAGCCCCCAGTTGAAGCCAAGTCTCCTGTATCTTATCGATTTACCCAATAACATTGTCTTTCTCTGTAGAGGTTACTCTTTTATGCACATAAATGTGAATTAGAACATCTGTGCCCTGCTCCTTTCAGCAGTACAGCTTGGCAATGACGTACGCTGCCATCCATTTCACTGGAACATTTGCCATAAAGTTGCTCTTAAAAGACATTTTCTTACAATACTGTCAATAGCCCTTGCATTAAAAATGAGAAAAATATGGAAACATGCATTAAAATATTCAGAAATAAATGGCTTTTTTATTACATAAAAGCTCTCATGTGTCTCAAAGGTACTAAGAATAGAATAATTTAATGTAAATTAGATTATTATTGCTGGGAAAAGATCTATTTTAATGCCAGTTTTCCTGGGATTAAACCAAACCCTAACAGTCCATTGGGGGTGTTCATAAATGTATAAGTCAAATACTTAAAAGCTTTAAGTGGAAAATACATGCTGATGAAGCAGTCTTGGGAAAGACAGAACACATTCTGTTTGTTCTCATCTCTGGGAGGGGGAAACTATCGCATCCAGAAAAAAAAAACTGAAGATAATGACTTCTCTGCAACCAAGATGAAGATCCACTGAGCTTTGGGGCTTGAAATGCAGTGTCAGAACTACTGTCTCAAGTTGCCAGCTGCTGGGTGGTGTCCAGCATAGAGATACACTCTGCAAAACAGATACTATCTTAGGAAAATGTGATCCTGTTGTCCTTTCAGGCCTTTATTTCACAGGAAGATAAATGGAGACTTAACAGGAAAACTGCAGCTCTGAGTGAGGAGAGAGCAAATTGTCTTTTCTGATATATCCAGGAAATAAGATGTTCTGGTTAATGTGTGCTGAAGACGTAGTGCTGCCTTTCAGACTCAGAATATGATTACATGTATTTCTCTTTAAAACTATATTGAATGTTATTTGACTTTTGTTGAATCAGTCATCTTGATAAATAGTATCTTCGTACAGTACCGAACAGAGTCAATGACTAGAATGCCACTGAAACCAGCTTTTTATAGGACATGGTTTTCATGGTTTTAGGGAGTGGAGGCACTTGCACAGTAATCCACAGTGTTTAATGATTTAGGCAGAGTAGGAGAAAAGTGATGAGCATTCATTTTGCTAGCAGTGTAACTTCCGTAGAGGAGTAGTATACTGCTGATCGTACTTCACATGCCCTATACTTATAAAGGCTTTATTACATGATCCAGCATTGTGATCAAAGATGAAAGGAATCTCTTAATAGCTCTCCTTCCTTTTTCTATTTTCATTTCATTACCAATTCCCTTTATCCCTGGTTCTTTGCATCTTCATTTCTAGTCAATACCCTGTTACTCTGCTGGAAAGATCTGTCTATGAAGCTGGATACTAAAAATGTCATGATTGCCACTTATTTGGAGGGGTAGAGTGGAGGATTTGGGCAGCATAGAGGCCCAGGCTGGAAGAAAGGAGCTGGCAGGGAGAAAGTTTGGCTGAAGGACAGGCCCCCTCAGGACTGATTTCTTGGTAGTATATTCAAGCCCTTGGATGTCTGCACTGGAGTTATAATAATAGCCAACATTTATTAAGCGTTTTGTTAGTGCCAGGATCTGTGAATTATCTTCTTTAATCCTACACAACCCTGTGAAGTAGGCACTATTACTATCTCAATTTAAAAGATGAGGGCTAAGGCTCAGTAACCTTAGGTGAATTTCCAAGTTCACACATCAACTAAGTGGCCGATGCAGCTATGTTTCATTTCAAAGCTTGAGCCTAGACCACCCCCTCCAATTAATTAGCTATGCCTTCCTTTTTATCTTTATCTCTTTCTTCTCTCTCCTTTTTCTTTTTTGCTTCTTTATTTATTTATTTTATTTTACTTTAAGTTCTGGTGTACATGTTCAGATCTTGCAGGATTATTACGTAGGTATACAGATGCCATGGTGGTTTGCTGCCTCCATCCCCCGGTCACCTACATTAGGTATTTCTCCTAATGTTATTCCTCCCCAATCTCCCCACCCCCTGCTGTCCCTCCCCTAGCCTCCCACCCCACAACAGACCCCAGTGTGTGATGCTCCCTGCTCCGTCTCCATGTGTTCTCATTGTTCAACACCCACTTATGAGTGAGAACATGTGATGCTTGGTTCTCTGTTCTTGTGTCCATTTGCCGAGAATGATGGTTTCCAGATTCATCCATGTCCCTGCAAAGGACATGAACTCATCCTTTTTTATGGCTGCATAGTATTCCATGGTGTATATGTGCCACATTTTCTTTATCAAGGCTATCTTTGATGAGCATTTGGGTTGGTTCCAAGTCTTTGCTATTGTAAACACTGCCACAATGAACATACATGTGCATGTGTCTTTATAATAGATAGATTTATAATCCTTTGGGTGTATACCCAGTAATGAGATTGCTGGGTCAAATAGAATTTCTATTTCTAGATCCTTGAGGAATTGCCACACTGTCCTCCACAGTGGTTGAACTAATTTACACCCCCTACCAACAGTGTAAAAGCGTTCCTATTTCTCCACATCCTCTCCAGCATCTGTTGTCTCCAGATTTTTAATGATCACCATTCTAACTGGCATGAGATGGTATCTCAATGTGGTTTTGATTTGCATTTCTCTAATGACCAGTGATGATGAGCATTTTTTCATATGTTTGTTGGCCTCATATATGTCTTCTTTTGTAAAGTATCTGTTCATATCCTTAGCCCACTTTTGAAT
>CAUYLG010025449.1:0-46834 GCA_963573385.1 Cacajao melanocephalus
GCAGTAGAACAAGAATCCTGTTCTCTCTCCCTCTTTTCCTTCCTCTTTCTTTCTCTCGTACAGTCTTTTTTTTTCTTTCTTTCACTCTCACTTTCTTTCCTCTCTTTTTCTTTCTTTCAAAAAATAAAAAAAAATAAAAAAAATAAAAAAAGAGACCTCCAAGTGTGAGTTCAGAGGAGAATATTTTCAAGTTGCCAAATACGTGGGTATGGACATCTAAACCCATGTATTTGTTTTTGCCTATATTACACTGATAAATATGCTCTTCCTGTCTAAGGTTAACCTATTTACCCGGACAGTAGGCCTCACGTCCTCTGAACTGCTGAAGAATAATTGCCAGGATACTCCATATTTCATTACAAATATTTTCCTTTCAACCTATTTGTTTATATCAGCATAAAATCATAATATGGTCTTCTTATATTAAAAATAGCCTCTTTTGTGTCCACTACTCCATAGCTATCACTTTGTTTCTTTGCTCCCTTTAGTAGTCAGACTTCTTGAAAAATTGTTTTTATTCCGTTTTTGATTTCCTCCTCCAGAATTCTCTAAATTTCTACCTTTTGCCCAAAAGATGATAAAAAATCTGATTGTCCCCAATACTCATACTGTTAAATCCAATAACTAACAGGCCTTGACTTACTTACCAGCAACCTTCCTCGGTGTTGACTAGGCCATTCACATTAATGTATTTTCTTTGCTTCACTTGCAGTATCTTATGGTTTCCTGATGCAATGTCTTTATCTCCAGACACAGTTTTTCTCTCTCCTTTGTTAATTCTTTCTTATCTATCCAATTATTTAATTTCAGAGTTTCTTAAAGTTCACATATTAGGGTTTTTTTTTTTTGTCTACATTTATTTAATTTACTTAATTTGATTTTTTTAGAGACAGGGATTCACTATGCTGCTAAGGTTGGTCTCAAACTCCTGAGCTCAAGGTGTTCTCTTGCCTGACTCCCAAGTAGCTGGGATTACAAGCACAACCCAACATGTCCAACACCTTGCCTACATTTATTGAGTAATAATTTCATCCAGGCCCCTGGTATTAAATACCATCTATACATTGGACACTACCTTTATTAATATAGGCTTTTTAAGAAAAAGATGTTGAGACCAGGATTCAATTGTACGTAGTTTATTTATGGGAGAAAATAAACCTAGAAAATACCATTAGACCAATAGGAAAGTTAGTGAGGACACTAAAGAAGACAAATAAATTTGTTAATAAACTAGTTACCAGTGAAAAATTGGGCTTCAAATCCTACTGGGGAACCAAGATAATTGAAGAAACACATATGCTTAGGTTACCCCATCAGAAAGCAGAGAGAAACAGGAATATTTACCCACCTTGATCTCTCATTAATTGAGGCCTCTTTGGGAAAAGATGTTAATCTAAAATTGAGAGAATATGCAAAAAAAAATAGTAAATATAAGGTGAGATGGATGAGACATCAATAACCCCCACTGCCCTCTCCACATTTTTTCACCAAATGAGTAATTCCTTTAAACTCCTAATCTGTATATGCAAATGCCCACTTGACCTCTCCACTAAGAGTTCTATTAGACATCTCAAAAGGAGTATGGTTATTACGGAACTCCTGATCTACACACACATTCTAAATTTATTCCTTCGCACACTTCCTCATTTCACAAAATAAGGTAATTCCAGCCTTGCAATTGCTTAGGTAAAAAAAGACTGGAGTCTTTCCTGAGTCTTCTCATTCTTTGACACTCCGCCCCATCTAAGCTACCAGCATGTCCTGTAGTCTTTTCTATATATACACATCTCCCTTACCCCCTCACTGCCTACGTTTTCCTTGGCTGCCAGCTTTTCTGAGCTACAAAATGTCAATGATTTTCTATCTGCTCTATTTCATTCTGCTATGGCTCCACTTATAGCATCCAGACTGATTCTAATTGAAAATTAAAACCGCTCATGCAATTTCTCTGTTCTGACTTTCTAATAGCTTTTCATGTCATTAAGAAATATCTGTTAAATGCCTGCAAGCACCTTCGAATAAATGTCCCCCGGCATCACCTCTCTACACTCATCGCCTACTTGCTTGCTCCAATCCAGCCAGCCTGGCCTCCTTGTTGTGCCTTGGACATGAAAGCATGATTCCTTTTGATGGCTTTGCATTTGTTGGTCTCTCCTTATAGGATATCCACTGAGTGTCTCCCTTGCTTTCTTGATTCTTTGCTTATGGCATTAACCCTGAAAATTTTATTTAAAAGTTGCACAAGACTAGCGGGGACTTGTCTTTCCCTAGTCCCTACTTCCTTTTCTTGTATTTTTTTCTCATAGCCTCTGTCACTGAGTGAACACTATATAATGCTTTAATTAAAGCTTCCATTTCTTTTTTTCCATCCTAGAATGAACATTGAAGGCAGGAAGAATTTTCCCTGTTTTATTCGTGCAGATAGCCCCCAAACCTAGACTAGATTTTAGTGCTGGTGGGTACCCAGGTAAATATTCATTGTAGGAAAGAATTCATGAACTTAGATATTTACTGGAGGATTAACTGGGATACTTTTGAAAAATAAATCATTTTATTTTATCCATCATAAAAAATGTTTTATATTCAAATGTGTTACACTGAGAAAACATATGAAAACAAAAACCATCTGCAATTTCATAATTCAAGTTCACAGCATTTTTCCATTTTCTTATAGTGTGTCTGGTTTAATTACACTTTCAATTGCTATTATTGTTGTGGTTTCAGAAGCAGAGAGTATACCCACAGTGAACTCAAAACAAAGGAAAAAATAGTGTGTGATACAAGAAAACATCTGAGAGAAATTTTATTCAATATAATCATCTTCTGGTCCTTACTAGAAAACACTTATATGATGTGTTCAAGTGATAACAGACCAGGTATTGAATATATCTGCTTAAAAGAAACATTATATTAGTATGTCTTTAAAATTTCTCTCAGAAATACATATTTTGCTTTCTCATGTTGTCTGGATTATGTTGAATATCTGTACCTAAATAATTTGGGAGGTTTTACAATGAAGTACAAATTATTCAGAGACTATCTCTTGGCATTAATATACTTTTAAATCAACATGCTTATAGCACCACCTAAAAAATACAACCAAGCCTTTTTATCAGAGAGTAAAAGCAATTTACTCACTAATAAGTGCCAGTAGTCCGGTACTACTGTGTCTGTCCCATAGTAATCTTGATAAACATGTAAATGAATAACTGAAAAAGAATCATTAAGTACTAAAGATGTCGAGTAAGGGCAGGAAGTGGTAATGCTTTGTCCGTCAAATAAAGATTTTATTTAGTTTTACAAAGTCTGGTTTGGATACACTTATTTAATCAAATAACATGAATCATTTATTCCCCTGCAGAGGTTCCTGACACTCATTATAAACTTGTCAAAATAATAATTAAGTATATTTGTTCAATTAACTGTATACTGTATTTCTTAGCCTCTAATCCACATGACTTCACTGGTTTTTGTTTGTTTTTCTCGTGGTACCAAGTAGAGTATTTAGCACCTGGGATTAGGTACCCAATATAAAATTAAATTATTAATAGGGCAAATAAGTGTATACAGATACAAGTTTTGATTAAAAGAGGAAGAGTGGTATGAATAGAAATAAATCTGGTGTGGTACTAACGCAGAAATGTTCAGTTTCCATAGAGTAGCCTGGTGAAAAAGTAACTTGGTAATGAGGGAAACAAAAATTGAGGGTAGTAGGAAGGAAGCTTAGATCATAGAGACTAAGTAGAGACAAAAAGGAGAGGAGAAAAGATACCAAGAAAGAGCTTTGCTAATGTACCTATAGCTCTATCGTCAGCAATCAGTAAAAGCACTTTGACAGCTCTTTACAATGCCACGTGGAGACTCCTTCAGCACTTGATGACGTGTGGCATAGGTCCTCAGAAATTGTGACACTATTTTACTAGTGTGATTGTAATTATTTCTGAAAGTATGTAAAGCCATCGACTATTACTGAAAATTATTTTGCTAGTACCTAAATCATGGCATAGTTCTTATACTGACTGGAAAGATCAATATACACAATGACATATATTAGTCTTGATAATAACATATTAAAAGTATTTTACTGGAAATTAAGCCCATATAACTAAAAATTTCTTGAGACAAGATTTTCAATGAATGTTTTCTATGCCTACTTTATGAAATCAGTCACTATGTTCTTGAAAAACCAGTAGATTCCTTCCTAGAATATATTTGCTTTTTTATTTTTAAGATAATCTTACTATCTTAAAAATAAAAATGTGTCAGAGGAGGTGTGACCATGTTGAGTTTGTAAATAATGTTATCCCACAGATCAGCTAGCTGGTTAATAGAAACATTGCTAAAAGTTACAGCATTACAGGATTTTCCCTTAGGCTGTAAATAATACACTACTTTGGTGTTTAATCCAGTGCTGACAAGAAGAGAAATGAGTTGGCATCCATATGGTACATATTAACTACATTTCTAGCTATTGTTCACTTAAATATTTAAGGCCTTATTTATAGATGGCAATAAAATGAAATAAGGAATTAATATGTTGAATCTGGAGCTATAAACAAAATCATGTACAGTAAAGTCATTAAAATATTTCATTTCTACCAAGCCTGCTTTGTCTGAATTAATAGATAACCTCAGCAGTGTAGCTTAATTAGGGAGAGGAAGAATTTATCACTTTGCAAGTGATTGAGATCCTTATGTATATTGTTTAGGTAAGACTGTATGGTATAATGTCAAAATTCCTGGTATTGAAAAATTGTGCTGGGGCCAGACACAGTGACTCATCTGTCATCCCAGCACTTTGGGAGGCCGAAGGGGAAGAATTGCTTTAGCCCAGGAGTTTAAGAGCTGCCTGGGAGACACGGTGTGAACATGTCTTTACAAAATAAAAAACAACAAACAAACAAAAAATGAGCCTGGTATGGTGGTATGCACCTACTGCAGTCCCAGCCACTTGGGAGGCTGAGGCAGGTAGAGCATATGAGCCTAGGAGTTGGAGGCTGCAGTGAGTCACGATGGTATCACTGCACTCCAGACTGGGTGACACAGCAAGACCCAATCTGAAATAAACAAAACAAAAAAAACTTGTGTTGGCATTCTCAATTCTGTCACTGTCTATTTGGTCTTACATGGGACCCACTTTGTAAAGCCTCAGTTTTTATTATATATAAAAGTAGGAGATTAATAATTTTCCTACATTGATAGTACCATTATAACAACTAGAAGAGTTATGTTTCTAAAAGAATATATTGGTTGTAAAAGATTTTTGAACATATCACATCTTGTTTATTCACTAATCAGTTAATGAACATTTTTATTATTTCTACTTTTTTTGCTATTGTGAACAATGCTGCTATTAAGATTCTTATGCAAGTGTGAACTTATGTTTTCATTTCCCTTAGACAGATACCTAAAAGTTGAATTGCCAGGTAATATGGTAAATTTATATTCAACTTTTTAAGAAACTGCCTAAAGCATTTAAATTATAAATAGTTTTTATTGCTCGCTTATTTTCTGTGTAATTCAGTTCCTTAGAGAGCAAGATATATACCATTTTTATCTTTATATACCTTAATGTCTTATATATGAATAGTTTTCATTCAATATTTATTAAATGAATAAATGCAAGAATGAATGAATAAATAAATAAATGCATAATTTTGATCAACGTGTTATGCATTCCAACTTCTAAGTGGAAAACTTTACTAATGCCAGCAAAGTCCATGGTAATTTTATTCTGCATCATTGAAATCACAGAGTTTCCTATAGAAACACAATTATCCCTGTATATTCTAATATGCTTGTATTGGTTTAATTTGATCATTCTGCTATTTTTTGTGCTTCATGCTTTTGGGGGCATTTTGGTGTTTTGGAGGAGGCTGAGGGATCTTTAGAGATCCTATGAGACAGATCAGTGAGACAGAGTCTCACAGATATTTCCTTTCACTTCCCTGAATAGATAAATCTATATATTGTAGTTCATTAGAAAGTGCAATTCACTTGAACTCAGATGGACTGGTATTATATCTAGACCCATCACATACTAGCTGTGAAGCTGAGGCAAGTCATCCTTCATTAAGTTAGAATACTAATTCAGGTACCTCCACCCTTACTCAAATTAGAGGGGTGTAAGTATCCTCTTGGTTAAGATTTATAAAGGGACTTTGCAAAATGCAAAACTACACAGAGATAAAAATAGTGATTAACATCACACATCACATAAGGTCTAGTTTTAGATGTTTGTTTTCTTATCATCTTTTAAAATGCTTTTAGTTTACTTTGGTATTGCACTCTTTAGGTAATGCCCAATATGAAGCTACACATAACTCTGGCAAATTTATTATTGGTTTACTGTAAGTAGGCAATGAATGATCAAAAACATTCTTTTTTATTTTTTGGATATTTCTTATTTTATTGTTAGTAGACATGTAATGACTGTACATATTTGGGGGCTACAGAATGACATTCCAATACATGTATATGCTGTGTAATGATCAAATAAGGTTAATCAGGATATCCATCCTCAAACATTTATCATTTCTTTGCATTGGGAACATTAAAATCCTCTCTTCTAACTTTTGAACACACACAATAAATTATTGTTAACTGTAGTCACCCTACAGCACTATAGAACACTAGGACTAATTTCGTTCCACCTAGCTGTATCTACTAACCAACCTCTTTCTATCCCCTCCTCCCTTCTACCTTCCTAGGCTGTAATCATAATTCTACTCTCTACTTCTATGAGGTCTTTTTTTTTTTTAACGTCTCACATTTAAGTGAGAAGTTGAGGTATTTCTCTTTTAGTGTCTGACGTTTCGTTTAACATAATGTCCATCAGGTTTATACATGCTGTCATTTATGGCATGAATCCATTGTTTTTATAGCTAAATAATATTCCATTGTGTATATATACCACATTTTTATATCTGTTCATCTGTTTATTACCCTTCAGCTTGATTTTTTATCTTGGCTATTGCAAATAGTGCTGCAGTAAACATGAGAGTGCTGATATCTCTTCAATAACCTGATTTACTTTTTCTTGTATAAATGTCTAGTAATGGGATTGCTAGATTATGTACTAGTTCTGTTAATATTTTTAGATTTTTGAGAAACCTCCAAAATCAGTGCTTTGTAGTTTTCATGGTAGAGATATTTCACCTATTAAAGTTATTCCTAGATATTTTATTTCTTTGTCTTTATTGAAAATGGGATTGCTTTTGTGCACCCAGAAAATCTAGGACAGGTCTCAGTTAATTTAGAATGTTTATTTTGCCAAGGTTGAGGACACACACCTGTGACACAGCCTCAGGAAGTCCTGATGACATGTGCCCAAGATGGTTGGGGCACAGCTTGGTTTTATACATTTTAGGAAGGCATGAGACATCAGTCAATACATGTAAAATTTAGTTGGTTTATTCTGGAAAGGCAGGCAACTCAAAGCATAGACAGGTGGACTCAAAGCTGCGAGGGGGCTTGCAGGTCACCGACAGGTGTGAGAAAAACAGTGGCATTCTTTTGAATTTCTGATTAGCCTTTCCAAAGGAGCAATCAGATATACATTTATCTCAGTGAGCAGAGGGATAACTAAACAGAGTGGGAGGCAGGTGAGCCCTAAGCAGTTCCTAGCTTGACTTTTCCCTTTAGCTTAGTAATTTTGGGGGGCCCAAGATATTTTTCTTTCAAAGTTTCTTGATTTATTTCTCAGTTTGGTATTGGTGTGTAGACATCATTGGTGTTGTATTCTACATAATTATTAAATTTGTTTGTCAGCTCTAAGAGGGAGGTTTTTTGGCAGAGTACCTAGGTTTTTCTATCAACAAGATCATGGTGCCTGCAAAGGACAGTGACTTTCTCTTTACCAATATGGATGCCCATTAATTGTTTCTCTTGTTTAATTGTTGTGGCTAAAACTTACAATAAAGTATTGTATAAAATTGGTGAAAGTGGGCATCCTTTTCTTGTTCCAGTTATTAGAGAAAAGGCTTACATCTGTCTCTTATTCAGTGTGATGTTGGCTGTGAATTTTTTGCTTTGAGACATTTTTTCTTCTATGCCTCATTTTTGAATTTTCTTCATTTTTCATTGATCCATTGGTTGTTTAGAAGCATATTTGTAATTTTTAGGTATTTGTATGGTTTTAAAAGGTCCACTTGTTGTTGATTTCTAGTTTTATTTTATTGTGATCTAAGAAGATACTTGAGGTACTTACATATTTTTTTACATTTTAAAATTTTTATTCAGATAAGTTTTGTGGCCTGGAGTATGGTCTTTCCTGGGGAATGTTCTACATGCTGAAGAGAAAAATGTATATGCTATTGAATGAAATATTTTGTAAATATGTATTAGGTCACATTGGTCTTTAAGTCTGATGGTTCTTTGTTAATTGTTTTTTCTACATTGATCTTTCCAGTATTGAAAATAAAGTGTTGTAGTCCCCAACTGCTATTGTATTATTGTATCTCTCTTTTTACCTCTAATATTTGCTTCATATATTATATTGGTGCCCCGTATTATGTGCATATATGTTTATAATTGTTATATCCTGTTACAGATTTGATCCTGTTATTATTATGCAATGACCTCATCTCTTGATTTTCCCAATGCAGTCTATTTTGTCTGATATATGTATTGTTACTTCTGTATGCTTTTGAATTGCATTTGTGTAAAGTCTCCTTTTTTTCATTTCTTCAATTTTAATCTGTGTCTCCACAAGAAAAGTCAGTTTTTCATAGGTGGCATATAATTGCATTTTGCTTTTTTTTAAAAAAAAAATTCATTTAGCCAGGATACTCTTTTAATTGGGAAATTTACACCATTTGTACTCCAGGTTATTATTGATAGGTAGGGAGTTACTTCTGTTATTTTGTTAATAGTGTTCTGATTATTTGATATGTTCTTCATTTTTCTTTTATTATTTATCTCGATGGTTTCATGGGTTTTAGTAGTGATAATGTTTGATCCCTTTCTCTTTATTATTTGTGTATTTGCTCCACTAGCGGGTTTTATACTTTTGTATGTTTACATCCTGGCACATATAACCATTTTGCTTCCAGATACGGGACACTCCTCAACATTTCTTGAAGGGTCAGCCTAGTGGTGATGACTTTCCTTGGATTTTGCTTGTTTGGGAAAAACTTTATGCCTCTTTTACTTTTGAACAGTAAGTTTGCTAGTATGATATTCTCAGATGACATTTTTTTTCAGCACATTTAATATATCACATCATTTTCTCCTGGTTTATATGGGTTCTGCTGAGAAATCTGGTGGCCTTACAGGGTTTCCCTTACCGTGAATTGATGATTTTTCTCTCTGTATTTAGAATTATTTTTTTCTCTTTGACTTTTGACAGTTTGAATATAATGTGCCTCAAATATATTCTTTTTAGGTTGTGTTTACTTTGGGAACATTGAGCTTCCTCTGTCAAGATTTTTATTTCTATTGTAAGACTTAGAAATTTTTCAGCTACTATTTTATTATTAATAAAAAGGTTTTTTTACAGCTTTTCCCACCTTTATCCTTCTGGAGCTCCTAAAATGCAACAGTTTGGTCACTTAATGTTATTCCATGTCACATAGGCATTCATCTTACATTTATTTGACTTACAGGGTTATTTCAAAATGTCTGTACTTAAATTTATAAATTATTCTTCTTGACGCAGTCTATTATTGAAGATCTCAGTTATGATTATATTTAGTTCCTTAAATTATTGTATTCCAGAATTTTTATTTGGTTCTTTTGTATGATATCTGAACCACAAACCAAATTGGTTGAATTCTTATTCAGATCATGAAGTAATTTCTTTGTGTTTTCTATCTGTGTTCCTTTGAAACTTATTAGTTTTCTTAAGATCATTATTTTGAATTCTTTATCAGAATTTTTTGAAAAGAAAATTTTATAATTTTTTTTTCAAAAACATATTTTTGACTTCGATAAAGTTTAATCACAAATTTTACCATGAGAAGAGTGAGTCATATTAAATATAATTTTCATTGAGGTCAAAAAGTAACAAATATAGGTTAGAAATAATGTTGTGACATGTCATTCATGCTGTCAAAATAGTCACTCCCTTGTTTTTGTCCTGAACCAAACCTTGTAGTAGTGTATAATTTTAGTAATATTTATTTTAACTTTTGTTATTGTGACAAAAAGTCATTTGAGTAGTTTCTTACTTAATGTTCCATTAATCATGAGCGAAACTTCTACTAAAACCAAGAAGCTTAAAGTACATTCTTCATCTCAAAGAAACTTGATATACTTAAAATGTTATAGATGTACATATACTCATTATTATAAACAACATTTCTTAAAGTATCACGGGCATTTGATACTTTTAAAGTTTATTTTCTAGTATACAGAAACATTCATTTTTATTTATTGTACTTAAAGCCAACAATTTGATACATAAAAACCACAATCCAAATTGTTTTTAGTTCTTAGTTGTTGCTTGTAGCATTATATTCCCACATGGGGCTGGATGAATAAAATAAAAATGATATTCAGGTTTCAGGAATTATCATCAGGCTGAGAAGGTGACTCACAGCTGTAATTCCAGTGTCTTGGGAGATCAAGGCCAAAAGATTGCTGGAGGACAAGAGTTTGAGACCAGCCTGGGCAACATAGTGAGACCTCATATCTGTAAAATCTACAGGCATGTGCTTGTAATACCAGCTCCTCAGGAGGCTGCAATGGAGGATCGCTTGAGCCCAGAAGTTTGAGGTCACAGTGAGTTGTGATCACTCTGCTGCTTTCTAGGTTGTGTGACAGAGTGGAATCCAAATTGTAAAATAAAAAAATTAATAATAAATTGAAAAGAATCATCATTATTTATAATTGTGTCTCATTCATGATGATCTAATCAGCAAGGAACATGAATAGTATGCCATGAATCATCATCATGTTGTAAGACACATTTTCTATTCAAAAAAATGAAGATATGGGGAAGAGGTTTGTTATTATTATTACCTAATTATATAGAACTTAAAAATGACAGGGCTACAACCCTTAATAGGCCAATTTTTGTGGTCTGAAAATATCTCTTGAGTACTTTTTTATTTGATGCAGTCACACACTTTCCCTGTGCTAAGTATTACTTTCCTAAGTCAAAGTATTTTGTTCTATGGGAGGATTTGTCAGAATATGAAGTCAGGCAAATGTTATCATCTTCACATGGTCCATATAATCTTAGACGTGGAAACAGAAAATAGATCATATTCTTAATGATTTCTCACATATATTATATTAGCTAAGTGTATTGGTTACCCTGCAGAGCTGGAATCCTCCTATTGCAGAGCCATTCTCCTGTGGCCTTGAACCAATACAGTTCTTCCCTTTTTCTTGCTTGTGGTCCTCAAGAATAACTTTAGAATGTGCTGGAGATGTAATATCCTGAGATATAAACAAATTGTTGGTAACAGCCTAGGCCTTTTTCCTATCTCTCCTAGAGATGTAACATATTGAGTTAGGGAGAAACTTCCTAGGATAATCCGAGCTTTATTCTTCTATAGCCTAGAAGCAGGATACCCTCAAAGCTCAGTGTGTCACATCACTCCTGATGTATATAACCCAGGGCAGACTGCCTTTTGGGGTTCCTCAGAGTAATGAGGAATAGGAAATGTGCAGTCAAGACTCCATCTGCCCTGGGCAGGTTTCTTGAGCTGTAGGGTACAGGCTTACGATGTATTCAAAATTTTTTAGTCTATGGATGCCTACGTGTATGTAACAATTTTTTTCACATAAGTTGTGTACAAATTGGTAATGTCTCACTTGACTCAAAAAAATTGGTAATCAGTGGGTAATAGACATAAGTAGTAGCTCAGAATGTAGTCCATATAGTATATGGACTCCTGTTTCTGGTGGTTGGCATAGTGATGATCTTTTCTGGTCTTCACAAAGTGGGAGTTCTCTCTTAGAATTAGTAATTACTAAATCTCCTCACATCTACTCCCCAATTTGATTCAGATGCTAAGACTGATGCTACTCGCATCATTTAAAAAGATATAAAAAGATTTATTGCTCCTACAATGAGGCTTTCAGGGCAAGCCTCCAAGAAGTCCAAAGATAGCCTGAGAAAACAGGAAGAAACAGCTGGCTTTAGGTTTTGTTGTTTTGAAGAAGTGGGATTAAAGTAAGGGCTCTCTTGCGTGGATGGTGGTTTCTTTGGTTTGAATTTGCCATCAGCACAAAGGAAGAATCACCTGAGATTTTTTTTAGCTTTCCCAGAATGGGGCCAAAGGAGAAGGTGAGTGGTGGGACTTGAAAACTGTAAGTAGCCAAACATCAATAATGAAGTCAGATGGTTTATTAAAATTAATCCTTAATGTTTGGCTGAGGACTAAAATGTGTCATGTTTCATTTAATTTCAATTGAACTTGTTTAATTATTTTATTATGGTGCTCTGTTAGAAATGTAGCCTAAGGCTGGTAAGACAGGTGAAAGTTCCATTGCATGCCTTATTTAAAAGCCCAGCATTGTGTATTTTGAGAAGTTAAATGAGTTAATTAATACCTGTCAATAACACTTAGATCTTGATAGGGGGTATGTAATGTCTTTTTCTAAGAAAATTTTTATTTTCAATTTTTGTGGGTACATAGTAGGTATATATATTTATGATGTATGAGATATTTTGTTATAGACATACAATGTGCAATAATCACATCATGGTAAATTGAGTATCCATCACTTCAAGCATTTATCCCTTGTTTTCAGGTATGCAATATCTTGATTAGGACTTGTGTAGTGGATTTAGTACATGTAAAAACTTGTGTGACTTGGATTTATATTTTGGTTATTTGTAAGGCAAGATATTTCCAGAGGGAGAAAGCTTAGATAAGTAACTAATGTTGCTGCCATTGGAATAGACCATATAACCAGTTCACTGGTGGTGGTTTGTATCTGTAAAATTTCAAATGAATCCAGTTTCTGGTCAAGACATCTAGTGCTAATATGCCTGCCTGACATTCGGGAAATTGGGATGATTTGCAAGTAGCAGCAAATATGTATGTGCTTAAGTAAATCTATAAAAAGAGAGCCCAGGCTGACCAGGGGCTGAAGCAATACCCAAGAACAGCACAGTTGCTCTATGAAAGCATGGCCAAGCTGCTTCTTTAAGCAGGTCCTCAATCCTAGTGCCCGTGACTGGGTGAGACCTCCAAGCAGGGTCTGCCGCCAACTCCTACAGGTGCATTCAGGCCAGTAACAGTTCTGTACCTCCCTGGGACAGAGCTCCCAGATGAAGGGGCAGGATGCCATCTTTTATGTTTTGCAGCCTACACTGGTGATACCTTGAAATACTGAAAAATCCATGATGATTGGGGTCTGGAGCAGATCCCCAGCAAACTGCAGCAGCCCTATGGTAAAACGGCCAGACTGTTCAAAGAAAAAAAATATCCAAAGGTCAGCAACAACAAAGATTGAAGATAGATAAGCCTACAAAGATGAGAAAGAATCAGCATAAGAATGCTGAAAACTCAAAAAGCCAGTGTGCCCTCTTTCCTCCAAATGACTTCATCACTTCTCCAGCAAGGGTTTGAACCTGGGCTAAGGCAAGATGGCTGAAATGAAAGAAGTAGAATTTAGAATATGGATAAAACCAAACTTCACTGAACTAAAGGAGCATGTTGTAACCCAGTGCAAGGAATTTATTTACTTTGACAAACTAAGCTTCATAAGAAAAGGAGAAATAAGATCCTTTTCAGGCAAACAAATGTTGAGGGAACTCATTACCACCAGACCTACCTTATAGGAGCTCCTGAAGGAAGGACTATACATGAAATAGAAAGATAATTATCACTTCGAAAACATACTGAAGTACATAGACCAGTGACACTCTAAAGCAACCACATAAACAAGTCTGCAAAATAAGCCCCTAACATCATGATGACAGTATCAAATCCATGCATAGCAATACTGATCTTAAATGTAAATTGACTAAATGGCTCAATTAAAGACACAGAGTGGCATAGTGGATAAAGAACAAAGATCCATTGGTATGTTGTCTTCAAGAAACCTATCTCACATGCAATGACACACATAGATTCAAAAGAACGGGATGGAGAGAATTCTACCAAGCAAACAGAAAACAGAGAAAAGCAGGGTTTGCAATCTTAGTTTCTGACAAAACAGATTTTAAACCAATAAAGATAAAAATAAAAAGGCAAAAAAAGAAATTAAATAATGGTAAAGAGTTCAATTCAACAAGCAGAGCTACTTGACCTAAATATGTATGCACCCAACACAGTAGCACCCAGATTCTTAAAGTAAGTTCTTAGAGACCCTCAAAGAAACAAAGACTGCTACAAAATAATAGTGGGAGACATTAACATCCCACTGAAAATATTAAACAGATCATTGAGAGGAAAAATTAGAAAAGATATTCAGAACCTGAACTCAGCACTGAATCAAATGGACCTGATAGATATCTATAGAACTCTCCACCCAAAGCAATGGAATATACATTGTTTTCATTGCCACAGGGCACTTCTGCTAAAATTGATAACATATTCAGAGGTAAAACACTCTTCAGCAAATGTGAAAAAACTGAAATCATAACAAATAGTTCCTCAGACCATAGCACAATCAAATTAAAACTCAAGACTAAGAAATCCACTCAAAACCATACAATTACATGGAAATTGAACAACCTGCCCCTGAATGACTTTTGAGTAAATAATAAAATTAAGGCAGGAATCAAGAAGTTTTCTGAAACTAATGAGAACAAAGAGACAATGAACCAGAATTTTGGGACCCAGCTAAGGTAGTGTTAGGAGGTAAATTTATAGAACTAAATGCCCTCATGAAAAAGTTAAAAAGATCTCAAGTAAAAAACCTAGCATCACAACTAAAAGAGCTAGAGAAACAACAGTAAAAAATCCCAAAGCTAGCAGCAGACAAGAAATAACTGAAATCAGAGCTGAACTGAAGCAGATAGAGAGACACACAAAAAAATTCAAACTATCAACAAATCTAGGAGCTAGTCTTTTGAAAAAAATTAATAAAATAGACCTCTAGCTAGACTAATGAAGAAAAGTGAGAAGATTAAATAAACCCAATCAGAAATGATAAGGAGGATGTTACCACTACCCCACAGAAATAAAAACAACCATCAGAGAATATTACAAACACCGCTATGCATAAAAACTAGAAAATCTAGAAGACATGTATACATTCCTGAACATACGCACTCTTCCAAGACTTAATCAGGAAGAAATTGAATCCCTGAAAACACCAATAATAAGTTCTGAAATCGAGGAAGTAATCAATAGCCTATCAATCACAAAAAGCCCCAGCACCAGAGGAATTCACAGCTGAATTCTACCAGATGTACAAAGAGCTGGTACCATTCATACCAAGACTATTCTAAAAAATTAAAACGGAGGGCCTCCTCCCTAACTCATTCTTTGAGGCTAGCATCATCCTGATACTAAAACCTGGCAGACATACAACACAAAAAGGAAAAGTTCAGGCCAATATTTTGGATGAACATTGATGCAAAAATTAACAAAGTAATGGCAAACCAAATCCAGCAGCACATTCAAAAGCTTATTTATCATGACCAAGTAGGATTCATTCCCAGGATGCAATGTTGATTCAACATCACATAAAGAGAAGTAAAGACAAAAACCACACAATTATCTCAACAGATGTAGAAATGGCTTTTGATAATATTCAATATCCCTTTATGTTTAAAACTATCAATAAACTAGGTATTGAAGAAACATACCTCAAAAAAATAAAAGCCATATATGAAAATTCCACAGGCAACAGCATACTAATGGGCAAAAGCTGGAAACATTCCTCTTGAAAACCAGCAAAAGACAAGGATGTCCTCTTTCACCACTCCTTTTCAACATAGTATTGGATGTTCCAACTAGGGCAATCAGGCAAGAGAAAGAATTAATGGGCATTCAAATAGGAAGAGACAAAATCAAACTATCCCTCTTTGCAGATGGCATGATCTTATGTCTAGAAAACTACATTTTCTCAACCCAAACATACTTAAGCTGTGATATGGTTTGGCTGTGTCCCCATCCAAATCTCATCTTGAATTGTAGTTCCCATAATCTCCATGTGTCATGAAAGGGACCCAGTAGGAGGCAGTTTCTCCCATGCTGCTCTTCTTGTGATAGTGAGTGAGTTCTCACAAAATCTTATGGTTTTATAAGGGGCTTTTCCCCCTTTTGCTTGGCAGTTCTCCTTCTTGCTATCATATGAAGAAGGACATGTTTGCTTTCCTTTCTGCCATGATTGTAAGTTTCCTGAGGCCACAGCAGCCATGTGGAACTGTGAGTCAATTAAACCTCTTCCTTTTATAAATTACCCAGTCCCTGACAGCCCTTTATAGCAGCATGAGAATGGATGAATACAAGCTGATAAGCAACTTCAGCAAATTCTCAGGATACAGAATCAATATGCAAAACTTGCTAACATTCCTATACACGAGGAACATCCAAGCTGAAAGAAAAATCATAAATAAATTCCCATTCACAATTGCCACAAAATGAACAAAACACCTAGGAATACAGCTAACTATGGAGGTGAAAGATCACTACAAGGAGAATTACAGACCACTGCTCAAAGAAAACAGAAGACACAAACAAATGGAAAAATATTCCATGCTCATGAATAGGAAAAGTTAAATGGCTATACTGCCAAAAGCAATTTATAGATTAAATGTTATTCCCATTAAACTACTGTTGACATTTTTCACAGAACCAAAAAAGAACTATTTCAATATTTATATTAAACAATAAAAGAACCTGAATAACCAAGGCAATTCTAAGCAAAAAGAACAAAGCTGGAGGCATCACACTATCTGACTTAAAACTATACAATAGGGCTATAGCAACCAAAACAGCAAGGAACTATTAAAAAAATTGTAAAAAGAAAAAAAAACAGGTATATAGATGAATGGAACACAACAGAGAATCCAGAACTAAGACTGCACACCTAGAACTATCTGATCTTCAGCAAACCTGACAAAAAAGCAATGGGGAAAGAAATCCCTATCTAATAAATGGTGCTGGGATAACCAGCTAGACATATACAAAAGATTGAATCTAGACCCCTTTCTCATACCACATACCAAAATTAAATCAAGATGAATCCAAAACTATAAAAATCTTGGAAAACAACCTAGGTAATACTATTCAGGGCACAGACACAGGCAAAGATTTCATGATGAAGACACCAAAAACAATTGCAATGAAAGCAAAAATTGACAAATGGGATCTAATTAAACAAAAGAGCTTCTGTACACCAGAAGAAACTATCAACAGAGTAAACACAACCTACGGGATGGGAGAGCATTTTTGCAAATTATACATCTGACAAAAGTCTAATATGCAGCATCTATAAGGAACTTAAACAAATTTACAAGAAAACAACCAACTCCATAAAAATGTGGGCAAACACCATGAATAAACACCAAAAGAAGATATACATGTGGCCAATAAGCATATACAACAAAAGCTCAACATCACTGATCATTAAAGAAATGCAAATTACAACCAAATGAAATATCATTTAACAACAGTCAGAATTGCTATTATTAAAAAGTCAAAAAATGCAGATGCTGATGAGATTGTGCAGAAAATGGAATGCTTATATATTGTTGTTGGGAGTGTAAATTAATGTAGTCATTTTGGAAGAAAGTGTGATGATTCCTCGAAGACCTAAAGAGAGAAATACCATTTGGCTCAGTAATCCCTTTACTGTGTATATACTGAAAGGAATATAAATCATTCTGTTACAAGGACACATGCATGTGTCTGTTCACTGCAGCAATAGTCACAATAGAAAAGACATGGAATTGACCTAAGTGGCCATCAGTAATAGACTGGATAAAGAAAATGTGGCACCTATACACCATGGAATACTATGCAGCTATTAGAAAAATGAGATAATGTCCTTTGCAGGGACATTGATGGAACTGGAGGACATTATCATTAGCAAATGAACACAGGAACAGAAAACCAAACACATGTTCTCACTTACAAGTGAGAGATAAATGATGAGAGCATATGGACACAGAGGGGAACAACATACAGCAGAACCTTTTGGAGTGTGGAGTGGAGAGAAGGTAGAGGATCAGGAAAAACAATTCATGGGTACTAGGCTTAGTATCTGAATGATGAAATGATCTATACCAAAACAACCATGACACAAACTGACCTATGTAACAAACTTTAACTTGTAACCCTTAACTTAAAATAAAAGTTAAGTAATATTACAAAATAAATAAAAGTATTTAAAATATAGTTTCCTAGGAACTGTAAAGGATGTAGTATTCTCCTTAGTAGCTAAATAATGCAAATAGTCAATAACAAAGGTTAGAAATCTGTAAAATGTTATGTGTGTATAAAATTTTATAATATAAATATATAATATAAAATATGAAAATAATAAAAAATAAATTTATAAGAAGAAATATATTATCCCTAGCACTCAAAAAGTCCTAGAAGATGTAGGATTGGTTTTAATTAAAAAAGTGCAGAGTGAGTTGTGTCCTGATAATGTGAGGAATTAAATGCTAAAAGTTGTCTAAGAGCCTTTTGAATTTCTAAATTTGTATATTGAATAACACTTAGGCAATATGTAATATTATGCTCATTTTCCAGAAAATAAATGTTATACATGCCTTCTTTTGATTTTCTAATTCCAAAACATATTTGCTATAATAAGCAGTAAGTCCCTTCCTGAGAGGCTCAGGAAGAGCAAATAATATGTGTTCAGCCTCTGTTACACTATGTGGAAAATCCCTTGTTAGATGGGTAAGAAGCGAATGAAACTTAAATATCTACAAAATTACTATATTATGCCTTTGTTTCAAGCAGGTTAAACTTATATGTAAATATTTTATTTCCCTCTGTCCCTTTTCCCATATCCAATTGCATCAGGAAACCTATTAGCACTAGCTTTAAACTATGTTCCGATGGTTGTAAATAAACAAACAACAACTCTAAGTAAAAATAAATTAATTGGTATATAAATTTATTTAAAACTTAAAAGTTAAAACTGACTTTGCTTAATTGCCATTCAAAGAAACACACTAAGAAATTCACTAAATGGATCTCTAAAGAGGAATAGCCAAGGATTTTATGTACAGAAATACGAAGTTCATAGTGGATTAATTAAGGGTTGAGAAGTTGCAATCCAGATGGTTTAGAATAATTGCCAGAGCCTGTACATGGTTGACTCAAACAAGTACTGTTCTTCACTGGCCAGGAAAGACTACTCATTTAGTTCCATTGATGATCTTGTATATGCACTTACTAAAAATTCTAGTCATTATTCAGTATCATCTGGTAAATTTGCTCAAAGTCCATGGTTTGTTGACAACTTCAACAGATTAAAACAACATTCAATTTTGTTACTATCCAGACAAGAACTGATGTATGTTGAAATTATTTCTATTAAATATATGATTGCTTCTCACTAACTACACTGCTGCTGTCTTTTGTAAAACACCATTTTTTCTTACCTAGATAAATATAATATGCTCCTAACTGATCCTTCAGCTTTCATCCTTGTCCTCTTATAAAAATGATCATTATGAGACTTCAATCAAATTATGCAATCTCTCTGTTTGAAGATTGAGCTTTAATTCCTCATTTGATTCAGAGTAACAGATAAATTTCTTATAATGGCTTAGAATGGTCAAAATGGTCTGACTTATCACCCCATACATCTTCCTATTATCTTCCATAACTCATTTGTCCCAAGTTACCCTGCATACCTCACTTGTGTCTGCAATATTCTAAGGCCTTTGGACTAGTTGTTCCCATCATGTTGCAATCATTTCCTGATATTTAATTGTTCACTTCTTCACCTCATTCAAGACCTCAATCAGGAATCATCTTTTCTGAAAGAGCCAATTTGATGACTCCAATTCGCAAATTGACAATTTTGTACCCAATTTCCATTTTAAAAATTTGCAGAAATCAACTTCTAACATACATATAATAATTTACTTATTCAGATGTCTATACTCATTACACATTAGACGTTTCCTACCTCTCTACAATGGAATTTAAACTGCACAAAAGTGTAGACATGTTTTCTGTTTCTTCACAACTAAATCTCAAGCATATAATAAGTGATTAATAATTGTCTAAGCAACCACTGAAAATTGAGCAAAACAGCATATATTAGGTTATAATTTTCATTCCCAAATATAAATAGTATAAAATCCACTCTCCACCAATAAATCAATAAAAATGAACACCCATGTCAAAACATCAAGGGAAACTTCCTCAGTAGCAAGTTGATTGAATAAAACAAATATTACTTAAATAAATAAGATAATAACCTGTAATATAAATTTAATATTTATATTAACTTCTTTACTCTTAGAGATACTTTTGTTTTTATATTTAGTTTTGAAAACCATCATTATTTATTCTATGGGGAGAAGGTTTTAGCTATCCATTGATTTTCCCTCAGATATTCTGCTATTTTTGATTTGCTTTTAACTTAAACCACATCACCTATCAAATGCTAAACCTGTTTTTTTGTCCATATATTTGTAAATATTTTGCCTATAATTTTTAGAAGTAGTGTATTAGGGTTAAATAATGTAATCTCTACTCTTTCTGTGTTTGATAAATACTAAGTTTTGTGACTTGGTAAATAGTTACTTTTTGAAATAACTTTTGTATGAGCTTGGGATGAAACAGTGATTTTATTATAGTGAAATTATAAAGTAAATTTGTAAAGGGAATGACATTTTACTGTGTAATTTTATTAATTATTTCTATTCACTATCTCTTATTTGGTATGATTGAAGAAACATGCTATTTTTTGTAATCAAGATGGCAATTTTAGAATTAGGTATTATAAATTAATATTCACATATTAAGCTAGATTGATAATTATAATTAACATTATTAAATATGAAAAACAAGTTGTTAAGAACAAAAGATCAAGTTTAAAATGTATTCTAAGAACTAATGTTTCTGATTTATGGAAATATGAATAAAGAGTATTAAACTTAGGCATTATAACTTGGTAGCTTTATGCTTACCATACAAGAAATATCATAATATACTCACATTTCATTTGTATTTGTACAAATTGATTTAATAAACTGAATTTAAGGTTCTCATACTTTAGATAAATATAAGAAAATGCTTTCTTTAATTACCTCATATTCCTATATTACTCCCAAGCTGTAGTAAATTTAAAAACTTAAAGCATGCAAATAATATATATATTTTATAAGAGAAAATATGAGCAAATTCCCTGGAAATAAAGCTCAAGGCATAAGTCTTCAACACTAATTGCCATTATGAATATAAAATTACACATTAAATGTTATTAATAAATATAAATGGTCTTACATACATTATCTGCAACATGAACAACTAACAGTTATTTGTCTCATCTCTTCTTAAAATGAAATTATCACCATATGTTACAGTGATTTGCAACGGCTCCCTGTAAAATATTGTTAGTGTAATTATATTTTACTCCAAATTAGCCCACAGCCTGATTAGGTCCATAGTGCTTATATCTTTCTAAAGCTAGTAATGCATTATACCTTCCTCCAAGGTGTACAATGAAGTGTATTTCTACTTCGCCACCTCTGTTACCTTCACTAAATAGTCATAGAGAGTAAATATCATCTACCCAATAGATGAAAATATTTATTGCTACAAAAGTCTTCATTTGCTTAACTGAATTAGATGTATACTATCAAATCTAGGTCTGAACACCAAGGGGTCAGAATGGAAAAGATCAATTAAATGCTTATGTACCAACTAAAGTTCAACGACATTATTGTTAATCTTATTGTTATTATAAAAGCACATTTACTGAGAACTTACTAGGCATTTTGCAAAACACTTTATGTGCAATATTTCATAACTGATTAGTGGAATTTGAATTATATTCTGTCTGAAACTTGACCTATGTGATCTTAAGATATTACTTTCCCTTTCTACAGGTCACCAAATTGCCAAGGAGTTCACTTTTCAAGAGAAGACTGCCATTTATAATTTGAATGGGCATTAAATGTAAGCAGAATGAGTTAGGGAGAAAATCAATTAAAAAAGGATTACGTTTTACATGAGGTTTTATTTCAAAATTGAACTCAAGAGGCAAAAATCACCTATAATACAAATTACCATTGAATATGTGATAAGAAAATGCCATATTAATAAACAGTTCCTATTCAACCAGCTTTTCTTCAGTGTTCAACTAGAGTGCTGTATGTGTGTATGTGATAGTGTGTGTGTTTGAGAAAAAGATAATTTTGTGTTGGCTAGTCTTAGTCATATTAAATTGGAGAAAAAAAATTAAATAATAAATTCACACCACCATACTCAGCACATTTTATCCAGCAATAAATATCCCCATAGCTAAGAGGAAACTACTGTTTGTGCTTTATTTCACATCAACTCTCATTACAACCTCATACAAACATTCATTAAAAGGAATTACATGCATACTCTTACATCATAGAATGCTTGGTCATTTTCTCCTCCATCCCCTCTATCATTTCAGAATGGCATTTGCATCAATTAAAAGCATGTTGAGAAATACTACCAGAGTTTAATCTGTTAACTTTTAGCCTTCAAACATATGTGATACCTCTATTACTGTATTATTCACACTTCTAAGTGTATAGAGACTTAATTCATTTAGAAGAAATCAACCTGTGATTTGGAAAAGTGGGAGAATAAAGGAGAGGATACGTTCACCAATGATAGGATTTGAAGGGAAATTACACCAAGGGACAAAGTAATTAATGTTATTTTGCCAAAGTGTCTCAGTACTAGAACTCCACCAGTGGGGAAGGAAGATGAATTTACTGAGTTCTCATTGGGGAATTTTTGAAAGAATAGATATATCGGAATATCTACTTATTAGCAATAACATCAGAAAATGTAACAGGTGGAGAAAATTAGAATAAAATCCTAGCTGGTTAGTTTCAAGATTTCTAAAAACTGCCCAATCATCTATTTACTTATTAAAACATATGGAAACAAATGTTTTTTGAGACATTACACAACAGCTGTGTCATATTCAATCAAGTTACCAAGTTCAGCCAAAATTCAGGAGGATGCAAGTAATCTCCGTCTGTCATGGAAGGGATTAGGAACTGTTCTATAAAGTATCCTTAGCATGTCTTCTTCTTCTTATCAAGAGCAGGTGCTTCGGTTCACAGCCCCAGGTGAACACTGCATTCCAGAGATTCCAACCACCATCCCAGGCATGCAGGTGGAACCACCCTGGGCATTTCAGGCCAATGCAACCACTATGAGCATAAATTAATGATCTAAGATATTGAAATTAAAATGGCATTTCCCTTCTTTACTAACCATTTGGAAATGGGCTGTTTAGATGAGTACTTTGTTCTGAAAAGGGTCTATACTCATTCTTTTTCACTGAAAATGAGGCATTAAAAGGGACACTGTTAGCTGAATAAGTCACCTTTCCAACATCCTTTATTTATAAAATGATAGACCAAAAATGCAGAAAGAAAGAAAACACAGCAACCTGTCCGTTGTACTCTGCAGAGTAAACTGATACATACTGTTTAATAAACCACTCCCTCTGACTCATACCTATGCTTATTTATCTATCTACTGACACATTTCTTTGCAAAGGAATATGCAAAATGTGAATCATATTTCACAAAATCGTTACCTGTTATCTTACGAAAATGGATCACACTATTCAGATTTGTTACTACTTTGCTTTATCTCCCCTAAAACTTATAAGATATTTTTAGGTTAATAAACATAATCAGCCTTGTTTATTTAATGGTTGCCTAGCATTTAATTGTGTGGCTTTGATATGGTTTATGTAATCATTCCTCTTCCAAATAATGCCTGTGCTTTTTGCACAGATTTGCTATTGTTAAAAAAATGATGCAACTATACTTGAATATACATCTCTGGCTGTATTTTAAGTAAAATAAATATATATAAGGGGAATTACTGAACATTAAGAAATATACATTTAGTATTTTAAATGGTACTAGTAAATTACATTTTTTAAGTTTTGACCAATTTATTTCACCTTAGCAATGAACTATATTTCTAATCCTGCCTGTAATGTCTTCCCAGAAGTGCATTCTAACCACATTTTCGAATTTTGCTGGAATTTCTCTTTAAAAATTTTTCTCTACATATTAATCTACATTTTTAATGTTTAATATGGTTAAGATTGATTTCAAATATGTATTGAATATGCATATTTGTGTATCTTCTTTGATCAATTGCCCCCTGTTAACTTTTAGCTTGATCCTGCTATAGTATCTAAGACATTGTTATTAGATATTCATTTGCTTCTGCATAAAGACAAGAATTCAAGAGAGAATAGACTGATTTGGACACTCAGGGAGATCCTGACTATAACTCTAAGTCAACAATCAACATCAATTATTAGGTCTCTCACTGTCTTGTGGTATCTCAACCTTCAGCCAAATATTAGCAACTGTGCAACGAACAAGAATCAGGCTTGAATTTTACGCAGGGTTCAGAGCAAACAGTATATTGTAAGGTACATTAAATCATTGTAAGGACTTTGGCTATAGTAGGTGAAAAATTAAAATGTACTAAAAGTAATATGTCATAAATAGATGACCGATTTTAAAGGTTCTCACATGCTTAGAAATGAAGAATGATTTGGATATGTTAGTATGGAAAATACACTGGCCAAAAAGAAAATTTTGACATGTTCCAGTAAATTAGGCACATGGCCCGGAGCATCCTAAATGCAGTGGAGGCTGACAGAATTGGGGTGAGTGTGGACAGACTTTCAGAGAAATTTATCAAAAGACTTCAACTGAATGTGGGATGTTACAGAAATAATTAAGAATGATACCAGATTTTATGATTACATAAAGGTGTCATTTACTGAACAGGAAAAATGTACAGCAGAGGATATGAAACAAGTTAAATGAGTGGACATTTGGCTACACAGATGTGAGCTATGTTTGCATATTACTTTCTTATTCTTTGGAAAAACTGTTAAAATATATCAATACAGAATGTTTTTTATCTTTACAGAATTATTGATGGTGGATTATTTCTAATAACAAGATATTGGACAATCTCATTTGATTATTTAGGTATATTTACAAACTAGGTTAGAAGGCTAAAATTGAGTTTAAAAATGGTAAGTAGTTTTCATTAAACATATGATATTATCTATTTTATAAAGTTACTGTCCAATTGACTTTCTTAGATGCTTGAAAATAGAGGACACAATAGTGAAGGCCTGCATATTTCAAGTAAATTATTATATTTATAAAATCGATCAAAAGTTTGATGTTTTTTAATGAAGGTTTTTCTTCCTTGCATATTTTTTACAATTCAAATGACTATACCCACTTTGTTAAATCAACTTTCTTTCAACAAGTTGTTCTGAATATCATCAAAGTGATTTTCTCCTATAATTTTATTACATACACAAAGCTTACATTACCATTTAGTCATTAACCAAGTGTTGTAACAGAAAAGGTGATGCATAACATGTCTTAATACTTGAAAAAATAATGGTAAGTCTTTTTAAAAATATTTCAAAGACAAAGATTGAAGGAAGGATAAAAAGAAAGAAGAGAAAGAAAGAGAGAGAGCAAAGACAATTGTTCTTTGATATTTCTTTAACAAAACAGTGCTTCATTCTAACTTCTCTTGAACATAAGCTTCACATCCCAGGGCACAGTTAAATATTTCACTAAGAGAAATATAAGAAAGATCAAAAAGGTTCTTTCTGAAATTGAAATGAAATAGATCAATGAGAAGTGTTTCTTCTTGCAAATCCCTTGCTTTATAGTTCATCATTTCATTTTGCTGTAAAATTACAGTAGCCTTTGAGAATTTGATGACATTTATGCCCAGTCTCTCCTTTACCCTTGATTTTTTAAATACCATTAATCCTGTTTTCCACTGTTTCTACCCTGATATTTTAATACTTTTACTCTTAAATAGTTTAAGATTTTCTTTGCATGGAATTATATGCGTGTAATTTTTTGCTTGTTTGTCAATATCTTTCAGTTTTCTTTCCTTTTATATGTGTGATAAGCTTTGGTTCACGTTTATTTAAATAATGAGTTCCTTTAATGTTTGTTCAAATCACCCACGGAAGCATTAAAGAACCACTTTACTAACAATTACTTATGTTCTTTTTGTGCTAAATCATTTTGGGAACAATCTTGAACTGAAGGGATTCAATGAGACCATGATGGGTTTCATTCTTAATATATGGTAACCTTACTGTATTAACCTTTTAGTTCATACCTTTTAAATAGGTCGTGACCTCAATGGTGTAACATGACAAACGTAGCTACCTCAAAATGACCATGGGAATATATCTGTCTTGCCTGGACAATAAACCAGGTGGCTTTGGGAACACTTCAGTTCTCCCAGGAAAAAGGTAAAGGCTTCTCACAAATTCAATTGCTCACATGGTTGTGGCTTCTTCTCCTCGTTGTGAGGTATGGCAACTTAATAACTTCCCTCAGCCTCCAGAGTCCACAGAAGTAGGTCAGCTGCTACTTAAATCAAGACTTAAGTTACCTTATTAGCAAATCTGTCCACAAAGACAAAGTCTCTCTTCTTTTGAACTATGAAAATGAAAAGCAACAGGAGGCTGTGTTCCCTTTTCTGGAAGGTAAACCCATGCTGTTTGCCCAGCAGAGTACTTTGGCCCTAGCTTATGGCTTTCTGATTATGAGAGCCTAAGACCCAACTCTTCTCTTCTCTGCTGATTGTTGACTTGTAATATTCTTCAATAAAGCCTTTTTTCTTAATGCATACTGTGTAAAATTGGACAAGAACCCTGTTATTAGTTTATTTTCACATGGCTGATAAAAACATACCTGAGACTGGACAATTTACAGAAGAAAGAGGTTTAATTTGACTTACAGTTCCACGTGGCTGGGGAGGCCTCACAGTCATGGCAGGGTGTGAAAGGCAATTCTTACATGGTGGTGGCAGCAAGAAAGAATGCAGATGGCGCAAAAGGGGAAACCCCTGAGAAATCCATCAGATCTCATGAGACTTATTCAGCATCATGAAAATAGCATGGGGAAGATCAGCCCCCATGATTCAATTGCCTCCCACTGGGTCCCTCCCACAACATGTGGGAATTCTGGGAGATACAATTCAAGTTGAGATTTGGATGAGGGCACAGCCATACCATATCATTCTGCCCCTGCCCAGCCCCGAAATTTCATATCCTCACTTTTCAAAACCAACAGTCCTCCAAACTCTTAACTCATTTCAGCATTAACTTAAAAGTCCACAGTTTAATGGCTCATCTAAGACAAGTCTCTTCTGCCCATGAGCCTGTCAAATCAAAAGGAAGTTAGTTACTTCCTAGATACAATGGGAATACAGGCATTGGGAAGATTCAGCCATTCCAAATGGGAGAAATCGTCAAAACAAAGAAGTTTTAGGCACCTCGCATGTCCAAAATCCAGCAGGGCAGTCAAATCTTAAAGCTCCAAAATGATCTTTTTTGACTCCATGTCTCACATCTGGGTAACACTGATACAAGAGGTGGGTTCCCATGGTCTTGGGCAGCTCTTGACTTTGCAGGGTACAGTCTCTCTCTAGCTGCTTTCACAGGCTGGCATTGTCTGCGGCTTTTCCAGTCACATGGTGCAAGCTGTCGGTGGATCTACCATTCTCGTGTCTGGAGGATGGTGGCCCCCTTCTCATAGCTCCACTGGGCAGTGCCCCAGTAGGGACTCGGTGTGGGGGCTCCAACCCCACATTTCCCTTTCACACTGCCCTAGCAGAAGTTCTCCATGAGAGTCGTGCCCCTGAAGCAAACTTTTGTCTAGGAATCTGGGTGTTTCCATGTATCTTCTGAAATCTAGGCAGAGGCTCCCAAACCTCAATTCTTGGCTTCTGTGCACCCACAGGCTCAATACAATGTGGAAGCTACCAAGGCTTGGGGCTTGCGCTCTCTGAAGACATGGTCTGAGCTGTACCTTGGTCCCTTTTAGTCATGGCTGGAGCAGGTAGGACGCAGGACACCAAGTCCCTAGGCTGCACACAGCTCTGGGACCCTAGGCCCGGCCCATAGAACCAGGACCACTGTTTTCACCTGGGCCTCTGGGCCTGCATGAGAAGGGCTGCTGTGAAGACCCCTGACATGCCCTGGAGACATTTTCCCCATTGTATTAGGAATCAGCATTTGGCTCCTCATTACTTATGCAAATTTCTGTAGCCCACTTAAATTTCTTCTCAGCAAGCGGATTTTTCTTTTCTATCGCATTGTCAGGCTGCAAATTTTCTAAACTTTTATGCTCTGCTTCCCTTATAAAACTGAATGCCTTTAACAGCACCCAAGTCACATTTTGAATACTTTGCTGCTTAGAAATTTTTTCTACCAGATACCCTAAATCATCTCGCTCCAGTTCAAAATTCCACAAATCTCTAGGGCAGGGGAAAATGCCACCAGTCTCTTTGCTAAAACATAATAAAAATCGCCTTTGTTCCAGTTATCAACAAGTTCCTCATCTCCATCTGAGACCACCTCAGCCTGGACTTTATTGTCCATATTGCTAACAGCATTTTGGGCAAAGCCATTCAACAGGTCTCTAGGAAGTTCCAAACTTTCTCACATTTTCCTGTCTTCTTGTGAGGCCTCCAAATTGTTCCAGCCTCTGCCTGTTACCCAATTGCATAGCTGCTTCCACATTTTTGGGTATCTTTTCAGCAAAGCTCCACTCTACTGGAACCAATTTACTGTATTAGTCTATTTTCACACTGCTAATTAAAGACATACACAGGACTGGGCAATTTACAAAAGAAAGAGGTTTAATTGGACTTACAGTTCCGCATGGCTGGGGAGGCCTCACAGTTCTGGCGGAGGGCAAAAGGCACTTCTTACACGGCAGTGCCAAGAGAGAATAAGGACGATGCAAAAGTGGAAACCCCTGATAAACCCATCAGATCTCATGAGACTTATTCACTGTCACAAGAATAGAGAGGGACAGACCAGCCCCCCTGATTCAATTACCTCCCACTGGGTCCCTCCTACAACATGTGGGAATTCTGAGAAATACAAATCAAGTTGAGATTTGGGTGGGGCCACCACTAAACCATATCAAACCCCCATTGCCTATTGGTGGCAATTGCGAAGAGCTCTATCTTGTGGGATCCTTACTCAGCCTAATTTCTATGTCACTTTTTTTTTTAATTAAAATTGCATAAATCTCCAATTTATTTGTTTCTTGCTCTTTTTATTGTAATCCTCTAGCAAAATTCCAATCCTAGTTAGATCCTTACAGTTCTCTTTCACTACAACAGGGTCTAACTAGTGAAAAACACAACCAGAGTAACTGGTGTCACTTTAATGATAATTTATCTTAAGTGAGTCCTTAATTATATTTTTAAACTATTACCTCACCTTGAGCTGTGATAACTGTCCCCCTATACTCAGGTCCAACTAATTCCCTTTCCTTTATTTCACTGAGTTAATTGCAGCACGAGAAAAGAACTTTCACAGCTTCCCACAGTCCCATCCATTAAATGAGCTACGTCTGTGTCCATAAACTGTATCTTTCCTCCTCTTAGTAGGGATACACAGCATGTGCCCATCTAGGATTCACAGTTCCACATATAACTTACGTCCTCTTGCATTGATTTCATTCATTCTCATGGCTTTAAATGTTTTTTCCAGGCTAAATGCTCCCTTTTGTATGTTTCTATCTGAGAAGCTTGCACTGAACTTCTTGGTGTTCTCCCAAGGATACATAACCGGTATTTCAAACTCATGTCACAAACTATTCTCTTTATCTCTCCAGTCCCAAAACTCTGGTTCTCTCACATTGTTAGAAAAATGGCACTTCAATCTTTTAAGTAGTTTCAGTCAACTATCTTTCAAAAATTTCTAATGATTTCTTTTTCTTTCATCTGATATTGAATCAGACAGCAAAACTCTGCTGATTCTGCCTTAAAATAATCAGAATCCAACAACTTTCACTACAAACATTCTAGTCTCGAAACCGTCATTTCTATTTTTCTTTTTAATTGTTTTTATTCTTCCCTTTCTTCCTTCCCTCTTTCCTTTCCCTTTTCTCTTTCCACGTTCCCTTTTTTCTCTGATAGTTGTAGCTCTCCAGTGGTCCCTATCTCCTTGCAGTGCATCCTCCGCAGAGCGGCCATAATACTTCTTTAAAAAGTTAGGCCTATCAATTTATTTCTGTCATGAAACCAATTCAGTGACTTCCTACTCCACATGATATAAAGGCTGAGAGTTTTCAATGACACGTAGAGGGCTTTGGGATCTGGCTACCACCACCTCTTCTGTCTCATCTCCCACCACTGTCCTCTTGGCTTGCCGGCCTTAGGCTGGAGATCTGCCTTTGTTGTGTCCTTTGCTTCGAATGTTCTTCATTAAATACCCACATAGACCTCTCCTCATCATTTTAAGGCCTCCCTCAAATGCCACCTTCTTAATGAGGTGCTTGACCTCTCTATTGACAGTTACACCCTCCAGGCTTTCTATTTCCACATTTCTTCCTTTTAATTTCTCTGTAGTATCTATTATCATCATACAGGATAATATACAGTTCCTTTCTCTCTCTTTTTTCTCTCTCTGTAGTTTGTAGTCCATAATTATTTATCTACTTATTCTGACTTTTTTTTTTAGAACACTGCCTGGTACATAAGGAAGGTTCTCAATAATTTTTTTGTTTATTTTAATGTTACTATTGGTTTAACAGGATAATTCAGCATTACTTGCAATAGCTGATAAAAAACATCAGCAAGCAGCAAAGCTATAAATTTTATAATTATGGTATATTATAATTTTTTTACATAGTTTTTAAGTTTTTAAGAATAGGATTACAACACATGAAAATACATTATTGGAAAATCTGCTTTATGAAAAAAATGCCTATCAGTAATAGCATTGTACCTAAATAAAATAAAATGTTAAATACATACAAAACTTAATTATTGTTCATACTTTTAGGCTAGCAGAAACCAAGATTTCATTAAACTCTTATGAAAATATGAAAAATAAAATATATACTTGGTAACCAAGTAATATTTATATAAATATACTTAATATGTATGTTTAATTTATATATATGTATGTGTATTTACTGACACTAATTTTGTGAGACATTTTTGTGAGCAATGTCAAATTAAAATCCAGTTCTTAAAAAAAAATCTAAACTAATTTATTGGATCACTTATTAATTCAACCAGATTTTGTTGATTGCAACCATGCTATACTTTGCTAAAAGCAATGTTGACACAAAACTCAATAAAACATAGATACTTTCCTTGGAAATCTTAAAGTTGTCAGCTATATGAGAGACATATTTTAAGGTGGAAATATCACCTGATATGAGTGCCAAGGAAAAAGCCTTGCAAGACAGTATTAAACTTGGTGAATTTGACACAGTCTAGGATCAAACCTTCTGCCTTGAAAACAGAATAAATGCTTTTCTCAATGCCTTAGAGTTGATTGAATATGAGAATCAGGTTTGCATTAAATATCTCACTAGAGATGACATATGTAGTCCAGAGCTCACATTTATTTTTTGAAGTATATATGTCTGATGGCTGGAAATTCGCAGTGACTTGAACACCATAATATCTTCCTGAAAGCAAGTTATCTAATAGAAGAACAACAAAAATCCTTAACTTTCTGTCTGGATAATTCTATTAGGAACAACAACAGTAACAACAAAGAGGTGATTGTCCATCTGTCACATTCACTATATATTGCCAAGAAATATGATGAACATAAAACCAAAAAAAAAAAAAATTCAGTTCTCTTTGATGCAATGATGCAAGGTTTCAATGTGAAGACAAGAATTTAGCTTTGCTGAATTTTATAACAGACTTAATTTTATAGAGACTGAATTTTATAACAAATAAATTACTGCACCTAAAATGGTGGAAGAAAAATCAAGATAAATGTTTTGTGTTTATAATAGTCTCCTATTGATAAAAACACCTTTTTTTCCAAGCAGATACTCTCTATGTTGCCCAAGTTGGTGTCGAACTCCTGGCCTCAGCCTCCCAAGTACCTAGAATTACAGGAATAAGCCATGATGCCTCACAAATAATACTTATTGATCTCACAATTTCTGTCAGTCGTAAATCTAGCTGTAACTTGAGTAGTTTCTCTGCTTACACAAGACTAATCGAAACCTCACAAGACTGTGATCAAAGTAACAGCTTAGTTGTAAGTCTCTTCTGAGGCTTACAGCTTTCTTCCAAGATCATTCTAATGGCAGAATCTAGTTATTGTGTCTGTAGGACTGAGTTATTTGTTTTCTGCTATTCATAGGGCAGCAAGGTACAATTCCCGGCTTCCAGAGGCCACCTGCAATATTTTGCCATTTGTTTTCCATAGACAGATTATAGCACACACGTTTACTTATTCAAGGTCAGTCAGAGAGAAACTATTGGATTTTTTCTTCTTCAGACTCTTATATAACATAATCATGGGAGTTACCATGTACCACCAGTTTCCATGTACCATAACCTAATCAATAATCACAATCTCATCGTATTCACATATTTTGCCTGTATTTAACAGAGGAGGATAATACAAGCATGTACTCCAGGGGGGTGAGATTCTGGGAGACAATTTTAGAATGCAGACTAAGACAGCAGTCTCCTGATATTGTTTCTCCAACATCATTTATAGCAAAATTAACTAATGTTCGTTTTGGAACGTTAATGTCTTGAAATATGAATATCCCTGTGTCTGACTCTTAGATTACTGATCAAGTTGGTATTTGATGGGGCTCAAGATCCTGACATTTTAATAAGCTACCAACTTTAGATTGAGATGTGAAACTTTAAAATGTAACTTATTATATTTTAAATCAGACTTTAGATAAAGAGAAGCCTAGTATGGAAGAGTCATTAGAATCTAAGAATAATTTATGGAATGGAAAGAAGTATGCTTTCATATTTGTGACATGTTTGTATTCTGCTTTTCTGTAAAATGAAAATGACAGACTTCCTGTGAAATTGTATTTATTTTTGTCAGAATTTTTTATTGTTAGTAGTAGTAGCACTATTATTACTGTTGTTAATCAAAATAAAATGACAGTCACACAACAGAAACCTGGAAAAGTATCAGTTCCATTGTTCTGGAGCCTTGTGCTGAAGCGATTCCAGAGATTTGTTGATACCATTTGTAAATAAGCCCCTTACTTTCTCTAAGGCAAATGCTTAGCTAACCATATGAGGACTTCGATCACAGTATAAGATTATTTACTTATTTAAGAATGCAAATTAAATATATTTTTTGGATGAAGTAAATAATCAATCTTGGATAGCTACTGATTTACATGTGTTTATCATATAATTAAAAGTACCATGTTTACTTTTCTGTTACTTTTTTTTAGAAAGTAGAAATAATACTTTTTTGTTTCTATATATTGTCTTCCAACTACTGTATTAAGTAGGCCAACAAGTGGAAAAGCACGATTTAACCTCACTTTTTCTCACATTTAATATTTCTAACTTTGACTCATTAGGTAACGAGAATATTTATTAATAAGAGACAGTAATCAATTAAAAAAATCTCCAAGACTTGTGTCAATTTCAAATGAAATTGAGTTCTATGTTCAACAGGTTGGATCAATTGCTTTAGTAATTAAAGATAATATGATGCTTGCCTGGGCACAATGGCTCATACCTGTAGTTTCAGCACTTTGCGAGGCCGTGGCCAGTGGATGGCCTGAGGTGAGGCTTGGGTAACAGAATGAGACTCTGACTCATAAACAAGCAAACAAACTAACTAACTAAAATCATATAAATATACATGCATATGTAGTTTGTGTATATGTATATGGTTTTTGTTTGTTTGTAATAAAATGCTTGAAAATTTAGTATATTTACAAGAGAGTCATTTTGTTTCAAACAATTTGGAAATGTTAAATATGATCTATAATCTTTTGTATATCTTTCTTATAAGTTAAGGAAGTATTTTGTTAAGCAGCAATGAACAGAAACAGCCTCTCCAGGCACAAGAATAACTCAGAGACAGAAGCACACAATTGTACGTATTATTATTTATTATAGTGTTTCTTTCCTCTATTCTGAGTTATACTAAAGTTAATCATTTGGTTGTAGAGGTGCTTCTTAGATCACCCTGTGTTTTTCCCTTAGACGTTGGTAAGTTAGCTATGGGACTATTTTGGTGCAATACATGTATCAGGGTTTAATCAGGAAAATAATTTGATAAAATAAAAGATTTATTGTAGGAATTAGACATTGTGTATTTTGGGAGGAACTAGGGATATAGGGTCCAGACGAGGAAGGTAAAAGTTCAAAGACTAGTCCCAAACCAGCCTACAAGAATTACTGGTGTATATGGGACATATGTGAAATAGGTTAAATACCCTTATTGCCAACATTCAGGGAACAACTGACAATTGTTTCAAAGCATTTATAGAAGCAGTCATATTGAATTTATTGATATTGTTTTTGAAAGAATGCCTTTCATTTTTATTCAACTTTCTAATACATAGAGATGAAGAACATATGTATTATATGCTATCTGTATATGTACTAAATGTTATACATGTATTATATATAATAATTTTTTCAAATATTATACCCCTGGGTCTTAGTACAATACTAAGAACTTATACTATTTGTTGAATAAGTTAAAAATACTAGATATTTTAGACTTCATTTTATAAAAATGTAAAGTGGGAAATAATAAACTCTAACTTTTAACTTTCAGTGTAAAAATTAAGTACAATAAGAGGATTATGTTGCAACCGTACCTAGCTCATAATAAGTACTGAAAATTTTTAAATTGCTTAAGATGTCCTAACGATTGCTTTTAAGACAGACATTCAATCAATGTGTATTTAATAAATACCATATTATGGAATTGTGCTAAATATTGAAAAAAGAAAATTTTTAAGACATCCAAAGCACATATTGTTGCTATCATGCAGAGTTGTAAAAACAGCGTGGGGTTAAACTTACAGAGGTGGAATTTTAAATTATTTCTCCTTGACTTACCAGGGATTTGAACTTCAGTAAATTACTTACACTGTCTAAATTTCAGTTTCCTTTTATTTTATTTTACTTTTTTAATGGTAGCAATAATAATTATTTACAAGGATTATTGTTAGAATTACAATAATATTGTCTTGCTATTTATAAAGTTCTTTGTCAAAGGAAAGCATTCAAAAACATTATTTTTATATCCTTTGAAGGAAAGATCAATTTTCAATTAAAATAGAAAATGACATTAAATATATTTCATATTTTGTAATTTTAAGAAAGTAATTGATTGCAAGGGAATTCAAATGTAATGTCTATACTACTCACACAACATTTTTTAAAGTCCAAAAAAGACTATTTCTCAAATCCTACGCCTGTATAATGAAAATAGCTTAACAGTCTAAAGCTAAAAATCAGAGAACATTTTTAGTATATAGATAAACCTATTTTATCTACCAAAAATGAGTAAGTAAACTACAACACATCATATATTACCACCTCAGGAAGTAGTTTTCATACTCAAGTTACTTTTAATAAAAAAGTTGAATACTTCAACGATAACACAAAACTTTGTGTGCAAATGATGACATTTTGCAACTCATTCAAAAAAACCTCTGGAAGAAGAGTTCATGTATCATTTGAAAGCATATGTCAGTACAGTTTCATCTAAACCAAATGACATTTTCGAAAACTTTTATATCTTTATTTAATAGTTTCTTCTAGCACTTTAAGTATTAATAGATTATCAAATTGAAAGATGTTTGTTCTGACCTTCACATAGCTCCATTTCTCTGGTGGTTTAATGTGTCTTACCAAGCACCAGAAGTGCATTAAATAATTCTCATTTTTCTATGATTCTGTGTTGTGTTTGTCACAAGACAAATGATAAATTCATTGATGGGCACAAATTCAAATAAAAGCACACAATAAAATATATTCTATTTTTTCCTGGCACTTCAATTTATACCCTTCAACAGAAATACATCTAGATATTTCAAATACAAACTGTTTTTCTGAGAAAGTTTTGTTTAGTTAGATATTTGGTGGGGAAGAATAAAAATATATATTTTATTATTTGCGTCTATATTTTGAAAACAAAAACAAGGAATTCAAAATATCAATCTGGAAACAGAGATTTGGCAGATATGAAAGGGTATATGCGGGACTATAGAAGTTTACTCTATGAACTCACACTACTAAAACAAACCAATAGCTCATAGTCTTAGAAACAATTTTAATTAGGGAAAACATGGAGGATGTACTACCACAAAATAAGACAAATTCAAAAGAAGGAATGGATGTGTTAACAGGCTAAAAAATGTTGGTCTAGCAGAGTAGTCATGGGAGGTACTGGGACACAACTCTAGGATTCGAGTTTGGATAAAAGCAGAGAGTGGTAGGGCTGTGAGAAGAAAGTTTTTTTTATTTTTATTTTTTAAATTGTTATACTTTAAGTTCTTGGGTACATGTGTAGAACATGCAGGTTTGTTACATAGGTATATACATGCCATAGTGGCTAGCTGCATCCATCAACCCATCATCTACATTAGGCATTTCTCCTAATGCTATCCCTCCTTAGCCCCACCATTTCCCCGCTATCCTTCCCTAGCCTCCCTCATCCCTAACAGGCCCCAGTGTGTGATGTTCCCCTCCCTATGTCCATGTGTTCTCATTGTTCAACACCCACTTATGAGTGAGAATATGTGGTGTTTGGTTTTCTCTTCTTGTGTCAGTTTGCTGAGAATGATGGTTTCCAGATTCATCCATGTCCCTGCAAGAACATGAACTCATGCTTTTTATGGCTACACAGTATTCCATGGTGTATATGTGCCATATTTTCTTTATCCAGTCAATCATTGATGGGCATTTGGGTTGGTTCCAAGTCTTTGCTGTTGCAAAGGGTGCCACAATAAACATACATGTGCATATGTCTTTACAATAGAATGATTTATAATCCTTTGGGTGTATACCCAGTAATGAGATTGATAAAAAGTGTTGGGAAAACTGGCCAGCCATATGCAGAAAGATGAACCTGGATCCCTTCCTTACATCTCATACAAAAATTAACTCAAGATGGATTAAAGATTTAAACATAAGACCTAACACATAAAAACCCTAGAAGAAAACCTAGGCAATAACATTGAGGACATAGGCATGAGCAAGAACTTCATGACTAAAACACCAAAAGCAATGGCAACAAAAGCCAAAATAAACACATGGAATCTAATTAAACTAAAGGGCTTCTGTACAGCAAAATAAACTATCATTAGAGTGAACTGCCAACCAGCAGAATGGGAAAAAACGTTTGCAATCTACCCATCTGACAAAGGGCTAATATCCAGAATCTACAAGGAACTTAAACAAATTTACAAGAAAAAAACTAACAAACCCATCAAAAAATAGGTGAAGGATGTGAACAGACACTTCTCAAAAGAAGACATTTATGCAGCCAACAAACATACAAAAGAAAAAAAAAGCTCATCATCAGTAGTCATTAGAGAAGTGCAAATCAAAGCCATGTTGAGATATCATCTCAGGCCAGTTAGAATGCTGATCATTAAAAATCAGGAGACAACAGATGCTGTAGAAGATGTGAATAAATAGGAATGCTTTTACACCACTGGTGGGTGTGTAAATTAGTTCAACCATGTGGAAGACAGTGTGGTGATTCTTCAAGGATCAAGAACTAGAAATACCATTGGACCCAGAAAGTTTGTTTTTCTAAAAGAAAAAGAAATCATGAGAAGTAAATTTTTAAGTAATCTTTGGGGGCATAGTATGACAAGTAATATAAAAATTGACATACAAATAACTAAAAAATAGGCTGGGCACAGTGGCTTACGTCTGTAATCCCAGCACATTGGGAGTCCAGGTGGGTGGATCATCTGAGGTCAGGAGTTTGATACCAACCAGGCCAATGTGGTAAAACCCTGTCTCTACTAAAAATACGAAAATTAGCTGGGTATGGTGGCATTCACCTGTAATCCTAGCTACTCAGGAGACTGAGGCAGGAGAGTCGCTTGAACCTGGGAGACAGAGATTGCAGTGAGGCGAGATTGCACCACTGTACTGCAGCCTGGATGACAGAGTGAGACTCCATCTCAAAAAAAAAATATATGGAAAATGCAAGGTAAATTTTGACTTCAGCAAAATAAACTATAAGAGGAAGGAAAATTAATAATAGAGTAATACTTGGCTCAGCAGTGAAGAAATGTTTACCTAATCAGAGGGAGTGTATCACAGTAAATAAGAGCACAGCTGTAGAACTAGACTCTTTGGAATTAAATATCAGTTCTGCAACTTGAAAGTTGAGTGACTTTGGATACATTATCTGTGCCTTGGATTTCTTAATCTATACATTTATAGCATCTTTATCATTAAGCAAGCTGATACATATAACATGCTTAGAACAGTGCTGGCACATAATAAAAAGAATTTTTGTTTTTTTGTTTATTTATTTGTCAGTAATGATACCAATTTATATGAGTCCAATCTCACACTGCTATAATGAACTATCTGAGGCTGGTTAATTTAGGAAGAAAAGATGTTTAATTGACTCACAGTTCCACAGGCTTAACATAAAGCATGACTCGGAAGCCTCAGGAAACTTACAATCATGGTTGAAGCTGAAAGGGAAGCAAGCAGGTCTTCAGATGTTGGAGCCGGAGAGAAAGAGAGTGAACTGCTAAGTGCCACACACTTTAAAGCCATCAGATATCATGAGAACTCACTTGCTATCAGGAGAACAGGAAGGGGGAACTCTGACCCCATGATCCAATCATATCCCACCAGGCCACGCCCCTGACACATTGGTAACAATTCTCCATTGTTGGAATTCACTCAGGGTGGTTGACAAAATATTAAGGGATATATTAGGGAAAGTTGTAAGATTATAGTCTCAAACCTTTTGGAAGGCTAAAATGTTTTTATTAACTTATAGAACCGGGTGAAGGCAGCCAGTTCTTATCTTAGAGCATTAAGTCATAAGGTGAAGATTAGGGATAATAAAAGCTTCCTCGCTTAAGTCTGTTTACCCCATATTCCTTTGTCTCTACTGTGTTTACTCATATAAACATTATGCTGAATGGTCCTTCTGGGGGGAGTTTGAAGGCAGATTACCTGTTAATGGTGTTTATTCTGGGCCTCAGAACCAAAAGCTTTTATCATACATAAAACCACTCTTTTAACCATGTTAATTATCCACAAGTATGTTGACTTAGAACCTCTGTTATTAAATCTATACTGAATAAATGCGAGGAGGAACAGGGAGAAGGTCATTGGTTAGCTGCAATCATCCTCTGAGAGCAGCTGACAACCATCCCTAGCCCACTCAAATCACTGCATGGGGTGTGTGAGTGTATTTCATTCATCTGTTGCTGAGTCAGGGTCTACAAAACAGACCTCTGCAGGTGGTGATCAATGTCTCACTACATGAGATTGTGGTGGGGACACAGAACCAAACCATATCACTATTGAATTGGCTAAATTCATGATACATGGCATAACTACATTATCTAAATTCATTTTGAGATCACTTCTGGTCTAGTTTTTACTTTCTTTTTTCCTGTTCTATTGCCTTGTATTATCATATTCCTGATTATTTTTATTGATTACAGAATACGTATTTTTAAAAAGGAGAAAACTTTATCTCAGGATCATGCTCTTATGCAGAAAACATTTCTCATTGATTTTGACAGGAGATAAGAGATCTTAGCAATCCCTGATAACTTTAATCCAATTAAGACATTGTGGATTTGGCTTCAGTCCCTATGAAGTATTTGCTATTTCCAGTTATGTTTATCCTGGAGGGTATTACTTAGAGTCTCAACTTGAAAATACATAGCGTTTACTAGGGACCCAATTTTCAAAGATTTGTGACACACTAAAAAGCTCTACACCTGGACTCAGTTTATCAGCTACTTCCTCCTCTAATGGATAGATGTTCCCTAAAATAAACTAGTCATATGACTGGGCTAATTTCTTTGTAATTCCTTTTCACAGGAGATTTTGGCTCCATTATTTATTGCTGCTTTTCAAGTTAATTTCAGATGGTTTCTTTTTCTGCATGTCCTAGTTCACCAGACCTAGAATTAAGCCATTTAAGGTGGATTTTCAATCAAGTGGAAAGTATGAAATATAAACAGAAAGGAAAACTTTTTGTTCAATATTTCATTGGTTACCTAAGACTGCAGTAAAAAATTATCACAAATGTGTTGGGTTAAAACAACAGAGAATACAAGATAATGGGAAGACATACCAGAGATTGGGAAATAATACTTGTAAAAGACATATCTGGTAAAAGACTATTATCCAAAATATGCAAAGAACTTTTAAGGCTCAACAATAAGAAAAAAAGCAACACCATTTAGAAACATAAAATGATGAACAGGCATCTCACCAGAGAAGATATACAGATGGCAAATAAGTGTATGAAAATATATTCAACATGATATGTCATCAAATAATTACAGATTAAAACAACAAGATGCCACTTCACAGCTATTAGAATGATTAAAATCCAAAATACTGACCAACACCAAATCCACCTTTTCCCAACATCTTTATGCAAATAAAGTCACTGTATTATTCTGTTCTCACACTGCTAATAAAGCCCTACTCAAGACTGGGTAACTTATAAAGAAAAAAGGAGATTTAGTGAACTCACAGTTCCACATGGCTGGAGAGGCCTCACAATCATGGCAGAAGGTAAAGGAGGAGCAAAAGCACATCTTACATGGTGACAAGCAAGAGACTGTGCACAGGGGAACTGCCCTTAATAAAACCATCAGATCTCGTGTCACTTATTCAGTGTCACAAGAACAGCATGGGAAACATCCACCCCCATGATTCAATTACCTCGCACCAGGTCTCTGTCAACACATGGAGATTATGGGTGCTACAAGTTGACATTTAGGTGGGGACACAGCCAAACCTTATCAGTCACATTCATTCTTTCTTTGGGTTAGAATATGGACTTTCTTTAAGGGTGTCACAATTCAATTCACTACAAATGTGTTGAAATTTTTGAAACAGTTTTATGTACTAAAACATTTTGAGGACTCTGATGCTTTAGTGCTTAAAATCGAGATATAAAGCTTAACCAGAGTACCAATCAAGGGGTTTTCATTACGTTAAAATCAAGAGGTTTTTTTAATAATAATCCTGGTAAAACTTAATAAATGTAGTCCTTTTCTTCTTTTCTTTGGATCCAATCAGTACTTAGTTTCCTATATACAGGAAAAACTTCTGATATGTCAAAAGCTTAGCTGTAAGAAACCAGGGCACAGAAAATTACATGCACATTTGTAATCTCTTTGTCATTTATTCTTCATAATTTGATCTTTATTCACAGTTACTTTTTGAGTATTTATTGTTTTGCTTTAAAATGTCAAAAGGAAAGTGACATTGTCCCATTATGAATATATATTAACCTATCAGTGCTTCCTAAATAATTGTCTTATCTATTTTATTTCTGAAACAGAGTCTCTTAAGAAAAGTCAGCTCCCCTGCTGGTTCACTCCAGGTCCCTGTTTACCAATATTTGGCACATGTTGAAAATGGAGATTAAAAGGTTACAATTATGTTCTAGCTGTGTCTACGAGTAGGAGAGTAGCTTATACAAAGTTGTAATTCTCAAGCATATTCAAAAATAATTTTGCTAAATCAAATTTTAATATATGACAATAGAAATATACTAAAGCACATCAGTATTCTGTACAAAAATACTGTATGGCTAATCTAAGTAAGAGAAAGTTCTGAAGAATTTATATTGCCAAACTTTATGCATTTATTCAAAAAGAACTCATAACTGTTTTGAAGCAAAATTTCATTTAGAAATGTTGCATTTTTCTTCTTAAAAACCTGGCATTTTGCAAACTCAAAAGCAATTAAAATAATTTAAAACATTTCCAGGTTGGTAGTTGGTATTTGTTTACAGCAATGTTCATCTGCACTCAGAGTGACCCATTTTGTATTCCCCTTGTCTTTTTTTTCTTTTTATCACTCTACTTAATGTCCCTTGGAGTCCTATCCACTTTCAAGGTATCATAATCACATGTTCTAATTCATGTGTCTTTCCTGGGTTCTACAGTCTTTTTAACCTACATTTTCACAAGATTTTTAGATACTTAGATGAAATTGATACCTTTTTTCTTAACTGAGTCTCATGCTGTCTTCCAGGTTAGAGTGTGCAGTGGCATGATCTTGGCTCACTGAACCTCTGTCTCCAGAGTTCAAGTCATTCTTGTGTCTCAGCCTCCCAAGTAGCTGGGATTACAGGCATGCGCCACCATGCCCAGCTAATTTTTGTATTTTTAGTAGAGACAGCGTTTTACCATGCTGGCTAGGCTTGTCTCGAACTCCTGACTTCAGGTGATCCAGCCACCTCAGCCTCCCAAAGCACTGGGATTACAGGTGTGAGCCATCATGCCTGGCCAGATACTTCTTAATACATCCCCCCCACCACTCCTGGACTCATTTTCTTCTAGCATGTCTTTTACTAAGAAGAACGTATGCTTAACTTAGGCTCGTTCCTTTCCTCCAGCCACTGAATGTGGCTTCATTGCCAAAGACACAAAGGGATCCCTCCAGAACTGTAACTTTTGGTACAGCCTCCACTTCTCCAGTAATCTGCCCCATAAATTTTAACAACTGTATTCCCTGAGATCTCCAAATTCTCTCACCTCAACTCACCAATACTGATATTCCATCTCTGCACTGCAAACTGTAATCTCTCCAGGCAGTGAACTGGGCATTGCTAGAGTTTATTCCATTCATTTTCATTTTCCTCCACCCAGGAATTACGATCCTTAGATGTGTGTGTGTTGGGGGATGCGGAGATTGGAGGGGTTCTAGTTGTTTAAGTTTGGTAAATCTAACCCCTTTTATTCCATCATTGTGAGAAATCTTTGCCAATGAGAATTTCTACTTAAATTTTGACATACATTAGATTACTTTTTTTTTAAGAAAAGTGATAAGCATTTTAAAACATAAGTCTATGTTCCCCTATGACAACAACTTTCTTTTACTTATTTTCTTTACCTATCTAAGATCAATTCTAATGAAGCAAGATAAAAAAAAAGTGTGAAAGACCCATGCTACCTATGAAGGGTTACCTGGACAGGGATTGAAAAGTTTTACTTCCAGCCTGCACATCTAAGGATCTCTGCTTATAGATATTTTGCTCCAGTCTTCATCAGAGGTAGGAAACATCTTATATGTAATAAGCTGTGATTCCCAATAAGCTCAGTGTGCTTTGGAGAGATAGAAATAGTGAACTTTCATCAAATCCTGGTCAGCAAGTTTTAGATGCTAATTGAAGAGCTGATTGCTACTGACATGCGTTTTTCCAACTCACTTTCAGTTGTGTCAAACTTACTTTGAACCTTTAAAACCAATAAAACATATTATTATATCATTGGCTATATACATTATATAGCCTTTTTTCAATACATTAGGGAACACTCCGATACTTTTCAAAATTTGGAAATTTTAAGGTACATAAAGGGATAATTTCCTCTGAGAGAGGTAGCCATATGTTTATTTGTAGTGTGATAAATGAAAGCATAATATTAACTGTGTTTAAGAAAAACACATTTACAATAAAATACACTTTATTTGTGGGAAAGACTTTACCTCCTTTTAGCACACACACAAAACCAACTGTATAGTTACTTGTCTACAAATGTAGAATTAGGATCCTTAACAAAATTGCTTTTCATAGATCACAGTATGAAGCAATGTGATAGAACTCAAAGGGGTAATAAATGCACAATTACAGTTGAAAATGTCAACGTTTCATTCTGAGTTACCTATATTAAAGTAAACAGAAAATCAGCAAGAAATAGAAAATTTGAACAGACTTCTAACTAGACCATCCAAGAAAAAAAGAGGAGAAGCAAAAAGTTACCTGTATTAAGTATAATATAAGGAATACTATTTCACATTCAACAAATTGCTAGATCACAAGTATATATTATGAGCAATTTTATGCCAATAAATTGAAAAATAGTGAAATGGAAAATACCTTGAAAGAAACTAACCATCACATTTCATTAAAGAAGAAATACATAACATGAATAACCATATGTTGATTAAATCAAATTCATAATTAAAAATCTTTTAGTAACAACAGCTATAACCGTTATTCTCAGCAAACTGACACAAGAACAGAAAACCAAAGACCGCATGTTCTCACTTATAAGTGGGTGTTGAACAATGAGAACACATGGACACAGGGAGGGGAACATCACACACTGGGGTCTGTATACCTATGTAACAATCCTGCAAGATCCACACATGTACCCCAGAACTTAAAGTATAATTTAAAAAAAAAGAAATTATCTTGTGTGTTTTGAATCTAGGTTTTCTCAAAACTGTGTTTCATCTTTTCCTTAATTTTATTTTCTTTGTTTCATTTGTATAATAACCTGGGTAGAAAAAATACATTAAAATATTTTAGATTACTTCATACATATACATATTTATAACACATTTAAGCCATAAAATAATTATTTTATCATAAATGATTTTGTTTTCATCCTCATACCTTAAATAATTTAGAACATTTAAATATTTTACTTTTTGACCTATATAGCAATATGTATATCTTATTTATATTTGCATGTTCATTATAATTCAATCAATATTCATTGAGTGTGATGTCTAGTAAGATGGAAACTATTAGCACTACTTCTCTGGGGTTCACTTTTTCTCTTTCCACCATATAGCCTAATTTGCACAGATATAGATTACTTTTGCAGATAGAAGTTGTTAAGTGATTGTAAACCCAGAAGATGTATATTTAGATTTACTCTAAAGGATTTTCCTGCTGTCACTTGACTAACACTAATCCAAATAGTTTTTGCCCCCTTTTCTCTGCAAACCATGCAACTGAGTATAGTAAGAATGCTACCTTTAGTGAAGTATATACATGCCAAGTCACCGCTATTCAAGAAGCTGCTAATTCAGTTTGAAGTAGATAAACCAATTTTTCAATTGTTTGAAATAGATAAAATTTTTTTTTAACTGTGTGGGAGAGACAGAAACCTACTATTCTCAGCCATAAGGAAAGCTGTCCAGGCTCTTAAACACCTTCCTTCATGCTTCAAACAAAGCTTAATTTCATTTTCAAGGTATTCCACTGCAAAGCAACCTGGCAGATCCTTCAGTATATGGGATTGTAATATTCAATAGCTGAATAAGTTAAATTCCATTTTCTAAACAGTACAGCCTTCTACACATATCATTGTTTGTTCTTAGGTAAAGAACGTGTTTGTATGTTAAAGAAATAGTACAAGATAATCAGTGAGAGGAAGCTTAATAACATAAAATCTAGACTAATGATAACACTTAGAAAAAAGTCAATGAAAGACAATGTTAAGCATATATATATATATGTATATATATATGTCTACACACACATGCACACACAGTCAGTGTTAGGTAAAGTAGAATTTACAAATAAATTTATCAGGTTTTCTAACTAAAATTAATTTATTATATAAAATTAAAATGTAATTAAGTACAATTTATTTCTATATTACATATATTTGATGCTTATCCAAAGATGGATTAAATTGTAAATTCATTGTGGATATAGGATCTGTTTTTCTTTTTAATGATACTGTTATTTTTAACCATTAATTTTGCATTTTAATTTAAAAGCATCATAATCATAAGTTTCATTTTTATACTTAAATAATCTTATTCTTTTATTTTTAGGTTTGGTGTTGTTCGTTATTTAATTGTAGGAAAACTCGTCACAGGGTTTTTTTTTTTTTTTAATTTTGCTAACATTGAATTAACATTCTTGCCATAATTTACAATTTGAAGGTTCATATCAGATTTATTTCTAAGTTAAATATCTAACCAAAACAGCTCTCCTATATTATATGGTTTAATTAACCATTTTATTAGGTTTTCAAGCAAATAAAATGTATAAGATAGCTTTATTAGAATACTAGAATGTACATTGAATAAAATACTAAAATGATAATTTATTGAATCTTCTGAATCACTCTGAAAAGTTGGAAAATACACAGTTAATCCATGTTATCTTTTAACAGTAATTAAATACATAGCATTTGTATCTTCTTATTTATTTTAATTAGAATACTAGAATATGCAAAATGTTGTACTGATTAATTTATTGCTTTAAGCATCTGAAAAAACTGAATATAGATTGATTTTCAGACAGGATCCAACCAAGGTTAATCCATTTGCTCTTTCCTACAATAATTTATCCAAACTTTCACTGTGGTGTGCAAAGAGATAGTGTTTCTACAAATACTTCAAAGACTTCTTGCCCACAGGGCTCTTTACTGGCCCTCACATGAAAGTAACTAAGTAAAACTTAGTCAAGCAGCATTAGAAAAACACAAGATAAGGGAGAGATCCAAGATGGCTGATTAACAACAGCCCAGGATTGTAGCTCCCAGTGAAAGCACAGAGAGCGAGTGGGTGCCGCAATTTTAGACGAATTTCTGTGGCTCACAAGCAGGGAGATTCCCGGCAGAGGAGCCACACGTGTCGCCAGCGCGACTCTTTTGGCCGGCACAGCTGTTTTGCCGGCGCCCCGGCGCGGCGCAGCGCTTCTCAGTGCGGAGTATACGCAGCTGGGCGCCCTTTGAGTCAGCTCGGCAGGTCCCACCACTGCAAGGAGAACAGCAATTGGAAGCGCTGGGGACCGAGAGTTTCACAGTAAGCACAGCTGAACCCGGGAAGACCAAACTCTGTGGGGAAGGGGCGTCCGCCAAAGGAAAACTAACAGAAAAAACTTCATCACCAACAAGCCGGACGTCCACTCAGACCCAATCTGAAAGTCGGCAATTACAAAGACGACAGGTGGATAAATCCACAAAAATGGGAAGAAA